>JASCZI010181641.1:33536-46433 GCA_036250425.1 Stylosanthes scabra
TGGTCGATTGATGTTCAAATCCGCTCAAGTAATAATCTGGCGGACTTATTTACAAAGGCACTCCCTACATCCACATTTGAAAAGTTGGTATACAAGATCGGAATGCGACGATTGCGAGATCTTAAGTGATGTGACCAACAGGGGGAGACTGTACTCTTTTTCCCTTGATCTGGTTTTTATCCCACAGGGTTTTTCCAGACAAGGTTTTTAACGAAGCAGTACTCATCATACAGGATATCGTACTCTTTTTCCCTCAGTCAGGTTTTTGTCCCAGAGGATTTTTCTTGACAAGGTTTTTAATGAGGTATATTCGTAATGGACGTCAAAAGGGGAGTGTTATGAATTATTGGTGTCGACAGCCGCCGGCACTATGCAGCACTATGGTGCATAGTAACCCAATAAATCATGGTCGTCCATTCCAAATCAAGTTACTATGTTGCATAGTAAATGAATCATAGTCGTTCATTCCTTTTCATGTAATAGTAAATTTTTAACTATAAATAGGACTATGATTTCATAAGTTTTTCATATCCAGAAATCAATAAGAATTTCATATTCTTGCTATCTAGCTCTCTCTCTTGCTTTTCTATTATTTTCTCTTTTATAGCTACAGTTTTATAACATTAAGAACTTTTATATGTTTATTGAATATCAACATTTGATGCGAGTTAATTAAAAATTGACGATTAATTTGATATTTGGTAGAGCTAACTAAAAACTTGTGAAGCTGGACTGCTTTGATATATTAGTCCTGATTTTAACATGCAATTTGGTCAACTCGATAAAAAGGACTTTATTATTATGTGCACTTTATATATAAAAATAGATATAATATTTATAAAAATCTATTGGCATCTTAAAATTTATTAAATTAATCACTAAACATATGTGTATATTATTATTTAAAAGTTAGGCTAGCTTCTTGTTAAAATCAGTAACTAATATAGAATATATTTTGAAATATAAAATATGTGTTATAAATTAATAATATAAGTAATTAATTTTTTTCATATTCAATATATAAATATATAGTGACTAATTTTAATATATAAATAATATTTTCTTATCATAAAAGTCATCATTTTTAAAGTAAATATATTTTATATTCATAACTAATATTTAGTATGCATTTAAAATAACTCTATATTCAATATAATTTAATTATCCAAAAAAGGAAACCTATTTGGTCAATCACAAGATTGAGTTTGACTGTCGTCTCACAGTCACAGAATCAATTCAATCAAAGTCTCCACACTCCGCAGCCTTGCTTGAAGGCGGTTCCACTATTATTTATTTATTTATTTATTTATTTCTCTTTTTGGCATAAACCTTGTGCTCCTGAATTACAAAAGAGAAATCGATGTGCTAATAAGCTTGGTTGGCATGCACAAATTACCAAGTAAAAAATACTTTGACGTTTGATGCAATGGATAATATATAAGTACTACTTCAAAACATAATGATGATAATATGCAATCAAAATCATTAAACTTATTAATTTGTTAAGATATTAACGTGTTTTGATCGTCATAGCTAAGTCAATAGTCCAATAATCCACTATGAATATTTTCTAAACTAATAAAATATAAAATAACCCAATTTGAAGTAGTAGCAACTTGCAAAGCAAATGGGAGAGACTCACCTAATACAATTATTGAACCTCATCATTGCATTGAAACTTCCAAACTAGATAGTATATAATGAAAAGAACAAGCTAACATCAATTACTATAACCATTGTATGCAATTCCCTTTATCTTATCATCACAATAATAAAATGAGACTCTCTTCATTTCTTCGATTCTTGTTTTGTATCTGCCTAGCTCTGCTTCTGATTCATCCCTCCATTGTTTTCGGGTAATTTTACATGTAGTTTGAGTAATGAGATGGCTTATTTGGTATTATTTTCTATTTAGAGCTATGATTAATTTTTGTAGATTTTGTATAAAATTAAAGTGTTCACTTCTCATATATATTTTGTTTTGTTTTAGCTTTAATTCCGGAGATGAAGAACGAGGCCGTTTCAGAGATAGGTCGATAAAACCACCACCAAAACCACGCAGGGCCGGTGCTCACCACCCATAAATCACAAATAAAGAATGATGTATACAACTCATTATTTTTTTTTTACATGGAGACTTTCATTTTTATTATCCCATTCAACGAAGAGTTATGACTTATGAGACTCAAATTATCCCGGTGAAAGCTTGATATTAAAAAAATGAAAATAAAAATGAGTAGGAGTATTGTATGGAAAACATTTATGTTCTCTTAACTAACGATGAAAACTCAATATGCAGGCGTATTCGTGGGAAATTATTAGTGAAAAACTTTGAGATGCTTTTATATTTTTTATTAAATTATAATTTAATAATTTCTAACTATTAACATAAAGTTAAGTGGATGTGAATTTCTATCCTCTTAATATCCTTGACTTCTTCATTTTTATTTATGTTATAATTCTTTGGTGGAATAATAATAAGTTATTCAATTATTATTTACATATGTAAGTAACTTAATTAGTGAGTTTCTTATTAGTAGGACATGTCCACACCATTAAATTTTTTTTATTATTTTCTTTTTTTTTTAAAAAAAGACATACAATACATGCGAGAGTTCTAGGGCTTAAGGTTTAAGCCCTAACATATGTCGCGCGCTTAAGCTTAAATTTTCTCCCAGTTAACATATCTTCTTCCGAGCTAATAAATGTAATGTGGTAGCCATAGTGGACCAAAAAAATATTTTTGTTTTTTCTCTGAGCTCAAACGCCTTCAGTCCAAGCACGTCTGAACCTCCACCATGAGAGGAGGCTACGTCCGCGGTGGACACTCCCGGTCTCATGAACCTGAATCGTCTCGGAGGGATAAGGAAGCAGAGAGAATACCCAAGAAGGGTAGAACCACAGAGGGGTCCTCAGAGTTCTCGGGTGACACCTCCCGATGGATGGTGGAGGGAGAAGCTGAGGGACCGAGAAGAACTTTCAGTGATGCAGTTAAAGGAGGGTCAAAACCGGTCCGGATGGAAGAAGATATTATGGAAATAGGGGCAGGGGAGGAAGAGGCTGCACATGATGAAGATGATGAGTTTTCGTCATCAGAGGAAGACGGAGATGATGAAGCGAGTGACCAGGGTGAAGCTATGGAAGAGGATAGGAGTAAAGCAAAGTCGAAAGAAAAGAAGCAAGAACCCGAGATAAGGGTGGAGAAGATTGACGACATCTTTAAGTTCTTCCCAAATGAGGCGGCCGTCAAGAAACTCAGAAACCCATGGTGGGATGCACTGGTGGTGAAGTTACTTGGAAGGAAGATTTCTCTGGCGTCCCTAACAAGACGATTAGAAACTACGTGGGGAAGAGAAGGATCTTTGGAGGTGATTGATTTGGGGAATGAGTTCTTCATTGTGAAGTTCTACTCCCGAGAAGACTTGGATTTTGCTTTGTCAGGGGGTCCATGGAAGATGTATGATCACTACCTCACCATTAGATCACGGAAACTGAACTTCAATCCTATGGTGGCTACGGTGGACCGGGTTGCTGCATGGGTGAGGCTGCCAGGTTTGCCAATAGAATATTATGAAATGGAGATGCTGAGGAAGATTGGCAACGTTATAGGGAGAACACTGAGAATGGATTCTAATACGGAGGATAGATACAGGGGAAAGTTTGCTCGATTATGTGTTGAACTTAATCTGCAAGCCCCCTTAATTTCTCAATATTCCATCTATGATGATGTATTGAATATTGAGTATGAGGGGCTATATAATATTTGTTTTGGATGTGGGATTGTAGGACATGATAAGCAACACTGCCCACAGCGGAAGGCAGAGGTAGCAGTGGCACAACAGGTTGGAACGGAGGCAGCAGGGAACCCAGAAAGTCATGGGAACGCTGAGCAAGAAGGAAGGTCAAAGGAGAAGGGCAGTAGTGGCATCACAGCTCAAGATAAGGGCAAAATGGTCTCATATGAAAAGGAGGGTCAATTTGGCCCTTGGATGATTGTGCAAAAACCAGTACGATGAAGGAATGTCAGGAGGAATGATATTGATTTGGTGAGTGGAATGAAGGAAGTTGGTACAGTTAGTGGGGTAAAGGATGCAAATCCTCATAAAGAAAAATCTGTTATACCAGGTACACATTTTGTTGTTTTGCATGAGGAAACCGTTATAGAAGATTCCTCCAATAGTCACCTTGCCCCCAACAAAACGACAAACAATAACGCTACTAGAGAGGAAACAGCACGTGCTTCTGTAGCAATATCTAGCCCAAGACCACAACCCAGCCCAAAGAATGCTATTCCCACCAAAGACTCTAACAAGAACCCCACAGCTCAAAAAGTTCCTGGCCCCAAAAGGATGCCTCATTATGAGAAACCTCTAGCCCACAACTCTGATATCACCAACCCAGCTCCCCCCCGAATGACACATCCTGTACCACCTCAGAATACCAACGTGTCCCCAATTGCCCCCAATTCGAACCCTAATCTTCATATCACCACTGAATCTGCTAGGAATCTTAACTGCAAAATCCCAGGAGAGTCTATGGTGCCTGAATCGGTTGAGATAGAGGAAGCGATTAGTGACAATCCTGAGCCAAAACCTCCTGATCTCTACACTAGGGAATCGGAGGCAATGGTGGAAACTGGTCTGATGGTTGAACAGAAGCTTTGGAGTGATGCCAATGGTGAAGGGAGCTCTCTGATGGAGGGTATGGAAACTTAGGAAGTCCAGGAGGTTGCGAAAACTCCAATGAGGGCTGATGCTGATGGCAGGATAGGCCATGAGGAGGAAGTAATGCAGGTAGAGTAATGATTCAGTTCCTTCCTTTAACAGTTGCTCTTATGATTATTTTTTATTGGAATTGTTGGGGAGCTGCGAGTCATGCCTTCACTCGTACGCTGAAAGAGTATATTTCTATGTATAAACCAGACATAGTTATTTTACTGGAAACTAGGTGTAGTAGCGATAATGCGTAGAATGTTATTGAGAGGAATGGGTTTCATTTCTCAATTGTGGAGGAAGTGGAGGGTTTTAGTGGAGGTATTTGGCTGTTGTGGAAAGATCCAAATCTTTCAATTACTCTGTAGAAATCGAATAGGCAGTTCATTCTTGTTGAAGTTTCTAGTCAGAATATGAATAGCTGGATGTTAACTGCCGTTTATGGTAGCCCCAATGAGAGACTGAGGAGAAGCCTCTGGAGGGAGCTCAAGGGGATAGCGGAGAATATGAGACGGGATTGGGTGCTAATTGGTGACTTTAATGATATTGCTTGCCCGACTGAAAAGAAAGGTGGTGGTAGGATTAATACCCAAGCTTGTGCTAGATTTGAGAAGAACCTTAATGACTGCTGTTTGATTGACTTGGGCTATGAGGGATCTAAATTTACTTGGAGAGGACCGCAATGGGAGGGGCTTGACAGGGTTTTTAAAAGGTTGGATAGGGCTCTTTCTAATGCTCATTGGAGGACCAGGTTCCCTGAAGCTAGGGTGGATGTTTTAACCAAGATCAATTCTGATCACCATCCCTTGTTGCTTAATTTATCTCCCCAGCGACATAGCTCGACGCTTAGACCTTTCCGATATGAGGCAACGTGGGGTTCTCACCCTGATTATTAGAACTTTGTTAAGGGAATGTGGAAAAAGGATGTGAATATCAGTGTTGCTCTTAATTCTTTGACTGTAGACCTGAAAGAGTGGAATCGGGACATTTTTGGGCATATTGGCAGGCAGAAGCGTAAACTGTTAAACAAAATTGATGGAATTCAACGTGCTCATAACTATACCACGAATAAGTACCTCCAGAAGCTTGAGAAGCAGCTTTATGAGGAGTTGGAGGAAATCCTTTGGCTTCAGAAATCTAGGGAGACTTGGGTGGTTGAAGGGGACAGACATACTAAATATTACCACACTCACACAATCATAAGGCGTCGTAGAAACAGAATTCTCAAGATTAGAAATACTGATGGGGAGTGGATAGAGGATGAAAGCAACATTAAAGATATGGCTGTTAACTTTTTTCGAAATATCTACAAAGAAGAGGAAGATCCGGCACCCTATTTCTTAACTAATAGAAGTTATCCACAGCTTAAGGAGACTATTCAGCAGGGAATGGGCCATACTCCTTCCAACGCTGAGATTGAGAGAGCTATGTTCAATATTGGATCCCTTGCCCCTGGGATTGATGGTTTCCCAGCCTTGTTCTTTAAAGAAAACTGGAAAATCCTTCATCAAAATGTCTACGAGTTTGTTAAGGAAGTGTGGGAACACCCGGATCTCATCAGGGAGCAAAACCAAACCTTAATAACTCTGCTCGAAGGTTCAAAATCCTGAATTTCTGTCCCAATTCCGGCCTATATCGTTATGTAATGTCATTTATAAATGTATCTCCAAGATCATTGTTGAAAGACTCAAACCGGCGTTGAAGAATAGGATAGCCCTATGTCAAGCTAGTTTTGTGCCTGGCCGTATCATCCATGATAACATCATTATTGCTAAGGAGCTCTCTCATAACATGAAGAAGATCAAAGGTAAAAGGGGTTTTCTGGCTATAAAGTTTGACTTTGAGAAAACTTACGATAAGCTGAGATGGAGCTTTATTCAGACGTGCCTCGAGGAGTTTGATATTCCGGCCAACTTGGTTAACATTATAATGAGCTGCATCAACTCAGTCACCTACAATCTGCTTTGGAATGAGGACAAGACTGATCCCTTTGTTCCAGAGAGAGGACTCAGGCAGGGGGATCCAATATCCCCCTACATTTTTGTCATTACAATGGATAAACTCTCTCAAATTATAAAAGAGAGTGTTGACAAGGGTGATTGGAATCCTATGAGGGTGGGTGTCCAGGGTCCCCTTATCTCTCATCTTCTTTTTGCGGATGACTTGCTAGTCTTTGCGGAAGCATCCATGGACCACATAGCAAACATAAAGAGGTTGATGGATTCATTTTTCTTTCGTGTCCGGATTGAAAGTCAATTGTGCTAAAATCTCTTTAGTGTTCTCCAAGAATGTCAGTAGAGATACCAAAAATCGGATTGCTGATTGGTGCCGCTATAAAGAAAATGATTGTCTGGGAAGATATTTAGGTGCTTTGATTATTAATCAACGAAAAGGGAAGGAAAGGTATAAGAATATAATCCAGAGAGTTAGTGGGAAGCTGAAGGGCTGGAAAGCCCAATGCCTTTCCTTTGCAGGCCGTGTGACCCTGGCTAAATCCGTTCTTGGGACCATGGCCAACTATGAGATGCAGCATAGCAGATTACCTAAAGGGGTGTGTGATGAGCTTGAAAAAATGCAGAGGCATTTTATCTGGGGCGATTCCCAGAACACTAAGAGAGTCCATCATGTTGGGTGGAATACTATGTGTAGAACCAAGAGTGATGGAGGTTTGGGGATTAAGAAAACTAGCCAGATGAATGATGCTTTTCTGTTCAAACTTATTTGGAGGATTTATGCTGAACCTGAGGCTCTTTGGGTTAAAGTTCTAACTCATGATAGAACCCCAATGCATCAAGGGCATTCTAGCACTAGAAATAGAGATTCACTGTTCTGGAAAGAGCTTACGAAGATATGGCCTCTTCTAAAAGGGAATTGTAGCTGGAAGATTAGGAATGGCAAATTTGCTAATTTCTGGAATGATGAATGGATGAACAGTGAGGGTAGAATTATTGATATCCCTGATGTGTATATCCCTACTTACATGAAGGATGCGACGGTGAATATTTTTTTAACAGATATGGAGAGTGGGCTGAGAATATCCTTAGAAGTTTAGTCCCTGCTGAGGTTACCCACCAAGTTCTAAGGATGCAGCCTCCTGCTGAGTCTATGGGATATGATATGTTGTGTTGGAAACATACTGATGATGGCAAAGTGAGTGTTGCTTCTACCTACAAGCTGCTGGAAAGAAATGTGGATAGGCCTAATAACACAAAGGGTAAGCTTTGGAATAAAATATGGAAGTGGAAGGGTATGGAAAGAATTAAAACTTTTATGTGGCTGACCACGCATGAAAGGTTGTTCACTGCAAATCGTAGAGCCAAACTCTTCGGGACTTCCCCGGATTGTCACGCTTGTTCGGATATTCTGGAATCTGTCATCCATGTGCTTAGAGATTGCCCGAAGGCTGCCCAGGTTTGGATAAGTCTCATCAACATTAGTGCTGTTCCAATCTTTTTCTCCATCCCTTTAAAAGATTGGCTTGGATTCAATTTCTATAACGACATTGGGAAGGATAACTCTTATCCTTGGATGGATATGTTTGCAACCACATGCTAGTGGATTTGGAAGTGGCGTAATCATGAAGTTTTTAATGCTACTGTCAATAGGCCTAGCAACCCCTCTAAATTCCTGAAAAAACTTTACATTGAGCAATAAGGCTGCTTTCTCTAAAGACCTGGGCTGGAAGGGGAATTCTAGGACCGTCAATGTGGGTAGAAAATGGAGGCCTCCTAACCAAGGATGGGTAAAATTTAACACTGATGGGGCAGTTTCTGAGTCCACAAAAGAAGCGGCTTGTGGTGGATCTTAAGAACCTATAATGGTGAGTGGATTGCTGGTTTTTCAGTTAAACTGAGAAGTACTACTGTTATTGGTGCTGAGTTAAGAGGTATTCTGCATGGCCTCAACGTTGTGTGGGACTTGGGGGTTAGAAGATTGATTATGGAGACTGACTCTTTGGAAGCTGTTGAGTTGATTAATAAAGCGAGGATAGAAGACGTTTGGTTCAGCCCTATCGTTAAAGACATTGTGGGTCATTTGAGGAGACCCTGGGAGGTTCTTATCAACCACGTGAATAGACTTGCCAATAGTGGAGCTGACTTTTTGGCAAAAAAAGGTCTTAAAGGTTCTGAAGACCTTGAGTTCATCAATTCTCCTCCCTCTGAGATGAGAGATCTGTTACGGGATGATTTTGTTGGGGTTGTTATGCCCCATGAGTGGTTTAGTGTTTAGTTCTTTGTTGTTTTGGGCCTAGTGCCCCTTTACTTACCAAAAAAAAAATATCTTCTTCCGACAAAAAAAAAATCTTCTAAAAGGTCTAACATGACCTTTTAAAATAAGGAATGTTAGTGATCAATATGTTTTACAGTGAAAAAAAAGTTGACTAATATTAATTTAAGCATAAGGCAGATGCAAAGAATTTTTTTCTTTTAAATATTCAAATAGTATCGAAATCCTAATCAAATGCTCCTATTTTGTAATGAAGTTTTTAAATTGGTAAACACTAAACATTAACAACCTATTATTAAATAGAAGAAAAAAACTAAATGGATGTATTCAAAGGCACAAACTAAGTGTTTCTCTAACTCTAAGTAATGTGTGATGCAACAACATCCATTCAACAAATTAGACCTCGCATTGTGTCCTTTCTAGCGCAATTGATATCAACATGCATCCTTCCATGCCATGATCGAGGAAGCACTTGAAAATCTGTTAAGTACTTAACTAGATAACTAATACGAGAAAAAAAATCATGGCTATGAATGGTAAAAGGCATGTGTTACACAAAATTGGACCAAATGGTTGGTTAAATCGATTAAAAAGTATCTCTAATTAGCTGTTGTTGGTGGAATTTAAATAGCTAGTTATTAACCCATTTTGTAGCATATCTATCGACTCTTCCGCGGTTGGAGAGGAGTCAGATGAGGAAAAGGATTCACATGAAGCCCTTACATCAATGAGAAACAATTACAATTAGTAGGCCAAAACGACAAATTTGTAAGCCTATATAGTGGCTTATGCACTTCCAATTCCATCCACCTTTCAAGAAGTATCAAAGATCAAAAAATGAAAGATGGAAGAAAGCAAAAGAAGAGATGCATTCTCGATCTTCAGAAGAAAAATACTTGACAAGAATAATGTTTGCTACAAGTTACCATTAATTGGTAGCTAAAGGCTAGGGAAGATGTCGATGGTACAAGAGGAGGAGCAACAAAGACAAGAAGAAAAAGAAATAGAGTGCGTATGTACACGCTCTTTTTTATGAGAATAGATTGTAAATGCTTGGTTGAGCTAGATTGAATAAAATTGGTATTCAAATAGCATCGCCCTAAATTATTAACTTTGTTAAAATTGACAAATCAAACCACATTATATATAACAAAGGTTTAAGAATAATGGCATGAATCTGATCCACATGTACCAATTCAATTACAAGACTTTTACGTCCTCCGCACAAAGTCGTCCAAACACCCCCTCTTTCTTTTACGCGGTTTTCGCTACTATTAATTAACAAAACATTTTTTTTAATTTTTATTGCAAGTGATAAATAAAAATCACAAAATAGAATAGAAAGTTCTCGTATTTTCTTTCCCGTGGAGGAACAGAAATAAAATATGAGGAAGGTCTTATTGTTCCTTCAATGCTTGATTTTGCTGGTATTGATTCTCATCCATCCTTCGTTTGCTTCTTCTGTTAGATAGGTTATACTATATATTAGGTCTTTTTATTAATAAAATATTACTCATCAGATCACTACTTTTTATCTTGTTGTATACTAAAAATACATTTATTCTTTTACCATTAAATATTGTGAAGTCCATCTAGAATAACTAGATGAATCGCATATTTCATCTAGTAGTATTACATAACTAACAGAATGAAATTATAGATGTTCTTCAATGCTGGATCAATATGCAAAAATATTATTTAAGGTAAAAAGATTTTCATCTCTATTTGAATGATTTGGCTTTTTTTTAACTATTGCAGACGATCTCTTCCATCATGGAATGAATTCGGCCGTGATGGTGATCATCTGAGACGGCCTCCGCCGACACCAGCAAAGGCTCAGTTTCATATCCCTAAACAACAACGCCTCCATGCAAGCGTGTGTACATAGGGGCCTTTGGAATTAGAAGATGAATAATGTCTGTTTTTCCTTATGAAAACTCGGTTGCAATATTCAAATAATACAGTTTCTCTTATTCTTTAATTTTTTTCTGAAATTGACTCGAGTAATAAATGCTTAATTTCCAAATTGACTCTGATATAAAATAACAATAATTTTTTGGTGTGTAAAATACAATAATTTTGATTCGTAACAAAAAATTCAAAGTAAACAATTTAGGTTAGTTTAATCATCGGTTTACTTAAATAAATAATTCAAATTCTACCTTGTATATTTAAATCAATTAATCAAGACAAACCCTTAAACAAAATTTAGATTAGCTTAAATCTCAACATGCAACTTTTCCCCACAAGGAAAATCCGAAATAAGGATAGCCTACTCATCCAAAATGTATTTGACATTTTTTCACGTGTCGAACTAGAATTTATTAATTATTTAATGTATTAGAAAAGTCAAAATCAAAGCTTTATTTACAACAAAAGGAGTAGTCTCAAAAGTATTTAATTTTGATGCAAAACGTTTTATTTAATCGTATAATTACATTTATTTTTATTCTTTTTATGATTAATTGTGGAGTCAATAAAAAATAAAATTATTCGTTACATAATTAGATGCATATGTAAATATTTTTACATTAACAGTAAATTAAATTCAATCTAAAAGAATTATATATGAATTCAATTGTATTAGGTAACCAATAATATTTTAATCGGCTATTTATAAAAAAATTGGTCATTCAAAATGACAATAACTAATCATTTAAAAATATTAAAATTAATCATCTAAAATTGTAAAAATTGACATTTAAATTTAAGAAAAGAACTATTAATCGATATTGCTCATAAAATTATTAGTCACTAATAATCTCTTTACGAATGAGTGTCAATTTGTTTGATACTTAAAACTTCATTTGATTCCATATATAATAAAAAAAAATAGGTTAAGTATATTTTTTTCCCTAATGGTTACCAAAAATTTTAAAAATACTTTTAAGTTTCAATTTTATATCTAAAATTATTAATTTACATCAATTTTATCTTTATTATTAACTTTTTTAATTAATATTTTTCTTTCCTATTTTACCCTTCTTTATGTCATCGTCATCATCTTCATATTTCTTCATTTCACTCCACCATCATCCTTGCCTCCACCATCCAACCTAACCCACTCCATTATATAAAGATAAACAACCAACCACATCTGCCAGTTGGCCACCACCACGACCATCACCATCATGATTGCTCGAAAACCTTTTCTTTCTTTAATAGCAAATGAACAATTCCGGCAAGTGAACCGGACCAAGTAGTATCACTCTATGAGTGGATATCGTTCCCACGGAGAAGTGTGGATCAAACAATATTCGAATTGATTTCTTTAAGTAGATCCAAATACAATAAATCGTGGAGAGATCTATACTAACACTTACAATAGTAATTATGCGACTTAAACAAATCACCTATCAATTATTAGGAATTAAAAAAGGAAAATATCAAATAGGAAAACAAGATTAAGGGATTGGAGGTACTCATCAACTAATTTCATAAACCACAACAGTCATCGCTCAAATACTACACTTATCATCAAATCAATCATGAATCCTAATATAACCAAGCTCTAATCTCTTAGTAACTTAATTTCTCACTAATCTTGCCTAATTATCAATCTCTTGACTAACTAAACAAGAAAAGAAGATAATGCACATATCTTGATTCAAATCAATAACAATCAACAAGATTTAAAAGAAAGAATTAATATGTCACGTATTCAATCTCACGCAAATCCTATATGGCTATTAAAGACTTTCTGATGCATACTAAATCAAATGCTTATCTCTAAGTCATATGAAAGAATAGGGAATGATTCTTGAACTATGTTTGAATGCCTATTTTCTCAAATAACACAATCAAAACAAGAAAGATCTAATAACTCGTCAAGAACCAATATCTTTAAAGGACTCAATGCAAAGAATCAAACAAGAACATAAATCAATCATTTATGTGATAGAAATTCAGATTCATATAAGTACACAAATATTCAACACATCATCTCTAATGCAAAGAA
>JASCZI010181642.1:0-16146 GCA_036250425.1 Stylosanthes scabra
GAGAGAGAGAGAGAGAGAGAGAGAGAGAGAGAGAGAGAGAGAGAGAGAGAGAGAGAGCCACATGAGTTATAGATGATAACTCATATAATTTCGGATGATAAATTTTTTAATTTTGGATGATATTATTAGCTCTTAAAAGTTTTCTAATATTGACTCTGTAGCATTGTTGCTATATATATCCTATATTTTAAACTCTGAAATTATTTAGTCACCGAAAACTCTAAAAAAATTTTGAAGAGTAAAACTATATTTACGAGTATTCATTACAAAAAATAATTTTTTTATTATGACTTAAATTTTTTTATAGAGTTCATTATTTCTGTACTTGATATGTTGATATATTAGGTATGAAATATATAAATGGATGTATAGATGTATATACACCTAGATTTATTCAATTTTTTAAACTCTAAATCATATATTATAAATTTTAAATTCTAAATTTTTTCCTTTAATTTAAAATATAATAAATAAAAAATTAAAATTCATTTAATTAATAAAGAGTGTGGTGCAATAAAATTTATTCAATAAATTAATTATTAAGTATTTATATATAAATATATGTATTAGTTAAATAATTTTTAATATATATTTTATATTATAATATATATTTATACTGATAATTAATTTACCAACTGGTTTTTTATGATCGAATATTTTATTATCTTATAGGAAAATTATTCGATATGTCGCAAAAATCACGGCATACTGATATTTCAGCGTTTTTAGCCGTTAATTTTAATTATATATTAATTTTATAACTTAAATCAATTAAGATCAACGGCTAAAAACGCTGGGATATCGATATACCACAGTTGGATAATTTTCCTATCTGAAAAATTGTTGCCGGCATTTTATGTATTTATTTATTTTTGTGTGACAACTTTGCAGGCCTCTAAACGCGCAAAGTCTTTTTATTAAATAAATAAAAATTATTATTATTATTATTATTTTAGTTTTGCATGTCAATCAAATAGAGATCTTTATGGTACTATAAACATTAACCTATGGCTATTACGTAAAGCCTTTTATTAAAAATGACGTACTTTTCTTTTCGGCGAGTTATTAAAATTGAAGTTACCTTGTCATTTATTTTCTTAATAATAGACATCATCAATTTTATGATTAAAACAATTTACGTTAAAGTAAGTTATATGTTATCGATTCTTAAAGTATTAGATAACCAAATCCACCAACATTGTGAAACACATCCCCTAAGTCTATAGCCCCTTCCTTAAAGCATATGCTTCATCAAATTTTACTATTAGGAGTTAGGACTCATATTTTTGTCCAATTTTATATTATAGATACAATGTTACATAACAATATCACATCATAGATCTTTTTTAAAGCTTCTTTTTTTTTTTTTTTACATATAAAGCTTCTTTTGGAAAGATTTTGAGAGTAGTGATATTACTTGGATTTTTTTGTTGATCTTTGATGCAATTTTTTTTAGAATGTACGTACAAGCTCATCTCGAAATCGACGTAAAACTTTTAAGATTTATAATTATGTTTTCGACATTGGCATCAAAAATTTCTAAACAGAGTGAATGGACCTGTTTGGGATAGCCTAGGATTTTCCTTTTTCTTTTTTTATTGGACTTGGACATGAATAGCTTTGGACTTGAAAATGTTTTTTCGTTTTTGGTCAAAGGCCACATAAATTCCTACCGCTTTAGCCCAGGGCAAAGAAGCATATGGCCCATACTATAAGAGGATGGTTTAGTCTTCTTTTTTTTGGTAAACAAAATAGGCTTCTTTTCTTGGACAGAAGGTAGGCTTACAAAGATCAAGCCCACTAAATCCCAAACAAAGGGGCCCTTTACCCACCCACCCTAAATTACATGATTGTTAATACCAGAAACAAAGTTACATGATAGTTCAACCCAAAAACAAAAATTACATGATAGTTTTACTAAAACCCCTAAAGCGAGAATGTAAAAAAAAGAAAAAAAGAAAGGTGAGTGCTAGAAGTTTAGGGTTTTGTTTGATTATGCTGAACATTGTTCATAAGGTTGTGTTGTGTGAATGTTGTGTAATTTTCCAAATTGATAATAGAATTAAGATCCACTTTGTTTCTCCATGGTGATGATCACTCTAAAATAGTGAATAAGATAGGAGTAGTAGGAGGATTATTATTACATGACAGATACCTAAGTTCCGACACAAATTTGGTGCAAACGCCATGCATGCATGCATGAACTCACCTACCTATAATAACCTAACTCACATTAAAGGCGTGAACCTCTCTCAGAGTTTGTCCTAGCTTTGTTTTTGTTGCTTCATTTGTACAATCACAATGCAACTCCTTCACACTCCATCTGTGCAACACCTTCCCAAAATAAAACATAATGCAATTATTTGTAACACTAGTAGTTTTAGATTTGACGATCAAAGCCTAAAGATAAATTTAAAAGATATAACCATTTATATACCTTTTTCTACTCATTTAAACTTTTCGGAAAAAAAAATAGTTTTATGACACTATGATCAAAATATATAAAATTTGATCATTGTTAAACCCTAAAAATAAGAATTAAAAAATTTACACACTAAAGAATTGATCATTCTAGTAACTTAAACTTTTGGAAGAAGTGATTTTATGACAATTAAAAAAAAAATACACTACCATAAAAAACTTTTGAAATATTGACTAATTTTAACTATGGACGTCACTATTTTTCAATTTAGCGATCGAAGTTCTCGAAACTATTATATTCAAATTGTTTGTTAATCCGGTAATTTTTTTTTGTAGTGTCAAAAAAATCACATGAAGATAAAAATTTGTGCCAAAACTTAAGATTGATTTATTCCAAACTTCACTTGAGTTGCTTATAAGAAACGTTAAGTACTAAATTCAAACTTAATTAAGGTAATTTTCCAATATCACAAGGTAGTTTGTTGGAAATTCAAGTATACTAATTTTTTTTTTTTCTTTTGAATCAAATATTACAAATATATGATTGTTACCTAATATAGAAAAAATTTTAAGTATATCGATATAAAGGTATATCGATAATCTATAACCATTAATTTTAATTAAAAAAATTATAAAATATATATAAATTAAGATCCACAGTTATAAATTATTGATACACGCTGAAAGCTTTTCGTGAATACATACACTGATTAAGAACTTAAGAAACAATAAAATAAATCTTATTAAAGTAATGTCGGCACCTTTTTATTTCCAGGAATATGGAATGTTAAAAAAATCCTATACTCTTTTGATGAAAACGCGAAGCCATTACTAAGGGGTTTTACGTCAAGTTACATAAATAAAATCTAATAAATATAAGCTTTATATATTTTTGTTTTAAATACTCTATTAGTTTCAATAATTTTTTTCAAATTAATTTTCAATTATATCCTTACAATTTAAAATTTTATAGTTGAGTCACTGTACTAGACAAAAAAAATTTTAATTAAATACTTGTTAACCATTTTCTTAAAAAAAAAAAAAGAAGAAAATTCAAAATATTTTTAGAAGATTCATTTCTATGTTTAATGTAATAAGATGAATTGTGTAATAACTTAATTAGAAGCAAATATTTAGTATTATTGCGGTTTTTCTCAAAGATAACTACTATCTAATAAAGATCTAATTAAGAAAATTACATTTAGGATATTATATATATAAATACACAATGATCTTATAGTCATATTTATAATAAAATTATATAAATAATATAATTATATTTATAATCAAACTAATTTCGCATTCATTATAATCAAAATACAAATATAAGTATACAAATGCAATGGTGTTTGATTTTTAGTACATATAAAAATGTTTGATGATTTTGCTATTAAAATATTTTATTACCCGGATATGAAATGTTTGAATTACTGCATGTGTTCCCTAAATCTATCTTTAATTTGATTATTCAACTTTGTTAACCATATATTCTTACATGATCAAATAACTTAAAACGAAATTATATTGCACATTTTTTTTTCAATTTTGTATATGATCACTAATTAAGCTAAGCATCCTCGTCTTTAAAAAATGTTATCTATTTCTAACAAAGCATAATAATGTTAATATGTTGCAAAAATGAAATATGTCACTTCCTTAGCTTGAAACTTAGGGATAAAGACATATTCATATATATGCGTGACCCTCACAGCTACGTACTAATTCTCTATAATTATTATTCCTTGACAAAGCTCCAAATTTCTAATTATTGATAAGAAAACTAGCTGAAGTTAAACTTATTATTAATTTGTTATATATTATTCTGTGTTCTTTTTGTTTTTCTTGACGATTACTCTCACTTGGCCACTTTAATTTATATATATTCGTCTGTATCCTTCTTCATATATTGTAATAACGTCTTAATATCTTTAAAGAACGCCACCCGTGAAAAACCTTGCTTAATTAGAATAATATATATATATATATATATATATATATATATATATATATATAATATGTTATAGATGTAGTGACAAATGAAATTAATAAATAACATTTGAACAAAACTCCAATAATAATGATGTCATCATGGATCACCATTCACCAAAAACAAGTGTGTAGGAATATATATCTAATTGTAATATTATCATAATAGTAATGTAATTTATTTTAGGGATACTTTGCTGTTTTATTCTCTGCCAAAACTTCAATGTTATATATATATTTCTTAATTTTATCATTTGTTAACACTTTTATATATATCTTTATTGCTTCATCTAGCTCAATGTAGTGTTTATTATTTTCAGCACCGTTTTTTATATGCAGGCATATTGTTTTTGGAATTACATACATGAAGGTAAGGTGAAACTTTTAGAAAAAAAAATTAAGGAAACACATACATATGAATATATTAACTAGTATTTTAGCCAACAGTTCAATATATATCTTTAGTTCAATAAACTAATAATACTATATCTTTAGTCAATACTTTAAATATTATTAGTTTTTTAGTAATTAAAAATAATAAATTATACTAATTATATAACACTACTTATAAAATATTTAAGGGTTTATAAAGTGGGGAAAACTTATGGAGTTATGGATTGTAATTAGACAGAATCCTTATATATAACAATTTGTGAGTTTGGTGCACTGGGGTATGCTAGCTAGCTTGCCACACCTACTTATAATCATAAGTAGATTTTTATAGCTTATTAATATAAAATTTATTAAATGCATGATAGATCTCCAATAATCAAATATTAAATAAAATAAAATATAAATAGTAGTATAATTCAAAGTTGAGTCCAGTTTGTATGTTTCAGCTTCCATCTACTTGTACTTTGGTTGGTTGCCATTATCAATATATATCAAGTTGAAATACAAAATTCTTACTTTATATATTATTGATCTTTTAAAATTATATATTATCCTTCTCTTTAACTATTTTGTGATAATATAAATTAATGTGGAGAAAGAATTATAATATTATTCTTCCTCTATAGTGTATATAAAAATTTCACTTGCTCATTTTAAGCATTCTTTTACCAAAAATAATTATAAAATTAGATAATAACACATCTTCTTTCACATATTATATCAAAATTAAATTCAAATAATTATCATCTTAATTAATTTTACATTTATTATATATACACGTGTGTGTGTAGTAAAGAGAATTGTGGTACTTCATTTGATTTTTTATTAAAATAATAAGTTAAACTTAAAAAAATTGATTATAATTAAGATTAAGAAATTTAAAATCACATTAATTATATTTAAACACTAACATAAATTAAATATTAAAAATGCCAGAAAAGCTTGGATCTGAGAAAGGCATGTGCCAATAATGCCGGCTCTGACTTTATTAGACTTTTTTTTGGGTCAAAATAGAACTTCATCAAGTGATATTATTGTTTATGTTCCTACTCTTTTTTTATACGTTATCTCTTTAAACATGTGTCTATGTATATAAATATTCCATAATATTTGAAATTTTCAATAAGATAATAATAACATAATCAAATAAGATATATTTAATTATTTATTACAGAATTACTAGTATTATTGTTTCTTTGATGCTTAACTGTATATATTTAAATTTAGATTTAGATACTCTGGCACTATATATAGACTTGAAATTCTAACAAGAATCTTGGATTCCCATGACCATGAAAATCATCACCGAAGCACATGTTTTTATTTCTGTAATTTCAGTATGGTTTTGTGTGGTTATGCATTGATTTTGGAGCTATGGGAATCTCAATCAACGGAATCTATTCACAGATTGTGGGCGATGGAATCTGAACCTTGGACTTTGCCCCTCCTTTAATTTTTCTCCGTTGAATTAGTAGAGCATTGCTTTCTTTTTTGCGGATGGAATTGAATTTTTTAGTGAATGTGAGTTTTTTTTTAAATTAAAAATATAAAATATGAAAAAACACTTTTCGGCGTGGAATAATCACTTTCCAACTTAGACATTTTGTGACAATTATAGTTGTTGCCTTATCACATTTGATTTTTCTACATTTTGATGTCTGATTTATTAGAACATTTTTTCCAAGCTAACGGTGGATTGGATGCTCGATTATTAGAATGGTCAATTTGAAAATTTTACTTTTCAAATAATATAATTGTGACTTTATTTTTATGAAATTTTCAAAGTCCATGTATATTACAAGATAAAGATTTAATAAATCGTAATTTATATGATATTATTCACATTTTTATTGTAAGAAATTTTGGATTTGAGTCTCATCTAAAAAAAAAATTAAGAAGAAGATCATCCAATATCTATTTCTTGTATATATCATTATATTGTAAATTAGAAGAACTTTGTGTTAATTCAAATTTTTTTATTATTTTATTTAAAAATTAGAAGATTTAATCATTTCAGTCATTAATTATTTAGTTGAAAAAATATATAAATTAATATATATAAATAAATAATGATTGATTTAGTCATTAATTTTTAATGTGCGTGTAATATTTTTATTAATGATTCAAATCTCTTTTTTTATTAGATAAAATATAAAATTTACTTAAAATTTATCATTCGTTTCTAAAAAGGTAATGCGTACAAATACATTGCTTCACAGATAACATATAAACAAAAAAAGAAGTTTTTATAATAATGTAATAATAATTTATTATATTTAGGTGCAACTCCCTTATATTATTTTTCAGTTCTGAAAGTTTAATGTGTGAAAAGCATGCAATTGCAGGGAGAATGGACCAGACATGTTTTTTTAAAATGGAGAATAATTATTATTGGTTAATACATATCAAGTGGGGAAACAATAATTTCCCTAAAATAAGGTCACAACAAATGCATGAAAGTGATGATAAGAATATTCTCCCCATTTATCAATCAATTAACCAATATGATCGAAAAGAGTGAAGAGACGTATCAAATGAAAGGATATAAAATTCCATTTTCATGCGAATGATGATGATGATGTGAAGTTTAACCATTTTATTTAATTTATTAATTAATTAAGAGGTAACCATTTACCACACTGACAGGGAACATCACTAATTATGATAGATACACTAAAGTTTTTTTTTTTTCTTTGACAAATATATATAATAAATTAATAATTGAATATATACTAAATAATGTTCTAGCTAGAAATTGTGAATTAGGTGTGAAGTAATTTAAAATTTGGAAACATATTCTCTTAAATTAAATAAGGAGATTAATAAAATAATAAAATAAAAAATTAATTATAAATAAATCAAGTGTAAATTCCATTATATATACTTTAATTTAAGAGATAATTAGACATTCACTGTCTTATTTTACCTACTTTTTCATTTTAGAAAGTTTCAATTCTAAAGTTCAAAGTCATTCTAAAATTTTAAAATTTTTTAATATATTTTATGAATTTCTATAAGTAGAGGTGAAATAATAGAAAATTAATAATCCAAAATGGTGATATGCAATAGATTATTTGAAAATAATAGAAAATAGATCATTTCAATGATAAATGAGATTGTTGACTGATTGTTGATAAAAAAATAGGGTTGATTTAACACGTTTATTTCTCTCATTATTCTTTTTTTTTCTTAAATTTTTGTTGAGAAAAAAATAAAAAAGAAAAGAAAAGGTTTTTAAAGAGTAGGTGTTGGCAACAAATAAAATAATAGAGTTGCTTCATCAGCAGTGACTCTGCATGGAGCTGTGAAGAAATCCAGAAGCTTCATGGTATGGAGATTCGTGTTCAGTTAGTTGTTCATACCCCACTTATAATAATCCAAATATTTTACTCCTTCATCATCACTATTTGTTATGGAAGAAAGCTAGCACTATTGGGACCACCAAGATTACGAAATTATAGATTTGTGTATGTTTGCTCAAATCAGAAATCAATTCTAACTGAATGCAATGGCCACTTCATTTTCATGCTAAAATAATTCACTACACTTGGATTCATTCTATTATACAAGTATTGAAACTTTCATGTATTGTTAATTATGTGTATGGTTTTGTTTTTATAGGATTGAATATAAATTTTTAGCAAACTGATTTATATTTCATAATTTTTAGCATTATTTTTTAATTGGTTAAAATGTTAAGCAAAACGTCACACCTTCATTCCTTATTGTTCAAATGAAATCATATATATTCTCTACTTTATCATTTGAGATTCCACCAATAAATTTGGTTAAATTTTAAGATTAGAGTTACGGTTAAAAAAGTATTAAAGCCATATGTTTCATCATTTAATTAATATATTTGTTTGGTTGAATTTTAATAGAAAAGAGATCATTCATCACATAACCTAATATTTGTTCTGTAAAAGCATTCACCCACTTGCATCTTCTGATAATGTTACATATATGTCCACATCAATTTTATCAATTCTTGTCATCATTCATCTATGACTTTTATTATCTTATATAGTAGTATTTGTTTTCTCTAAAAATATGAGGAATCCAAAAATATGTAACGTTTAGGAAACAGTACTCTATATATAAAACACTGGAATTATTATTATTATTATTTCAATTTTGAAATTTCAACTTGTGAATTAGGCACACAAGTGAAACAACCACCATAGCCACTGTACGTGTACAATTCCCTCAGAAGAACAGAACTCTCTAATTTTGTACGTTGTTTAGGGAATTCTGTTCCCATCCTACAGAATTGAATGACACTCTTCTAACTCTCTAAAATACAGCCGCTTTTAGCCTCCTTCCAAGCTCCTTTCTGTGACACACAAAGAGACAACAATCATTGTTAAGATACTGACACTATTATACTAAATAACTTACTCAAATATATCAAATAATTTAACAGTTCTCGATTATCATAGTACCTCATGAGTTGCCTATCAAAGCCTGAAGCAGCCAAGAGGCCTCTATTTTCTTCGGCTCTTCTCAAGAGATAAGGCATGACCATGTCCACCGGCCCGAACGGCAAGTACTTGCTAACCTGAAACCCTGCATTGCTCAGACCAAACGAGAGCGCCTCCGACATTCCACAGAGCTGCGCGAATTCCAGCTTGTGGTGCACTTTTCCCATCCCCAAGTCGTGCGCTTTCGCCGCAGCCAATTTCCCTGAAAAACATTTCAAACAATGCATCAGATACTATACATTATTGTGTTTTCTTGCGTCTCAAGAAACAACAATTTAGTACATCTAATTCAATTCAACTACCTGATTCAACATTATGGGTTGCAAGAACTAGCGATCCAGGTCCGTCCGCAATCTTCTCCAGAAGTAAAGAGGAGCAATCATTGAAGCACTTGTGTGTGTCTTCAATGGTGTCATGAATGGGCGATTCGCAACCGAAAGACTCGGCTATCTTGCTCTCCATGGACATGTAAGCACCCCTCACCAACTTGAACCCCATTGGAACTCCCATTTTGTCTGCAGCCTTCAGTGCCAGCAAGAGCCTCTCCTTGGAGTCTTTCAAGTAAGTCTGAAGTGTTCCAAACACAATTGGATTGTCACCCTTGTTATGCACAATGGCAGAGGAATACGTGAAGTAATCGATAGCCGGCTGAACCGTCGTGTGTTCAGCATCAACCAGCAGGGGGATATTCGCCTGCACACATTTCTGGCAGAGTTCAACAAGTCTCTGGCTTGCAAGTTCAAGATCACTCTCTTCTTCAGGGGTAAGTGGCTCTGGTTTGTTCTGAGTGTGGTACAAAGGGCTCGAATCAGCGAAAATTGGCAGGGAATCTTGCTTCCATGGCAAATTGAATGAAGGATCTTTTTGTTGCCATCTTAGAAGGTCACTGATTCTCTCTAGCAGCCTCATGGGGCAAATTGCAGTTATTTTCACAATCACAAAACTCACCTATTCATATCAAAATCCAAATACTCTTTCATTAGTTAAAATATTATTGTACAAAATATCAGTCACTAAATCAGGCTATTGTGAACACGAAAATAGGAATTTAGTGGTCCATGGAAATGAAAGCAAACACCAATTTGGCATTTGAAGCAGTGTGACATGAATGAAAAATCAAATTGAAACACAACACTCTCAAGATTTGAAGGGCTCAATGTCCTTGTCTTAGGTGGGACCAAACAAAAGGACACTACCACTCACGGATGATGAAACAAGACAAGAAGCTAGCTAGCATTAACCTTAACCTTTACTGGCATTTTCCCAAATTGTTGCGTACCATTTCATGCTGTCACATTCACACAATCACACACAAAGAAACAAGCCATGCCGCACCGCAACTACCCCAACCCGGGATCCGACTCGACCCGAATACCCAATACCAAACCCGTGTCCCACGTGCCTTATTGGAAAAACTTGCATGGCCACGTCATATAATGGGGATCCGCAGTGCCAGGTGGCATTTCATGGTTAACATGCAAGAACAACTAAAAATGGAACCGAAATGATGATCCCAAAAAAAGGGAACTCAAACAAGAGTTCTACCAAGTAAAGTTTTTTCCATACTGACCGATTAAAATTAATTCTAGTAAGATTTTTAAACTGATCCGATAGGATGAACTTTCAAATTCCATTAAAATGCATTGGAAAAGTTTGAAACTAAAAGTGACCTTACAAATTACAATACTCCTTCAGTTGTTCGCTTGCCAAGAGCACATTTAATGCTATAATTAATAATGTAAAAAACAAAAATATTTATCAAGAAAATAATTTAATTTCCTGTAATAATTAAGAAAAGTCTATATATTGACATAAGTCAATATTTCCAATTACACAGTAACAAAATAATTGCTAACTATCAAAATCAAACTATACTTGTTTCCTCGTCAAAAACAATTAATTTTAAAAAATATGAGAAGAAAATTCAAACAAAAGAAAAAGGAACAAGAATTGATCAAAGATTCAAAGCAAAAGAAAGAAAAGAACTTACAGAAGCCGGAGGAAGGGATCTGCTAACATCAACGGTGCGAAGGAAGCCATTGAGGTTACGGTTACAGCCATCGTTATCGTGCGCATCTTCAACGCCATAAACAAGCATCCCTCTCAATCCCGCCTCATTCAGAGCCCTTATCTTCCTTCCGGCCTCCGCGGCGTCTTCGCCGGCACAAAAGTGTTCAAAAAACGTCTTTCTAACCGCTCCCATAACCGCATCCTTAACCAAACCCTCCCTCTCAACAAACTTCGATTTCATCACCCGCATTCCCACGTCAACCATGGGCCCCACCGCCGTGGCATGAATAACCGCCGACGAGCGAAGCAGCCTCCCTGTAGTCACCGACGAGAACAGCTTCTCCGTGTCCTCCAAATCCAACGTCCTCCTCGTCAAGTAATCGGCGTCCACCGACGACGACGGAGCCGCGACGGTCGCGGCGGAGGCAGCTGAAGGCTTGTGTTCGGACCTTTCGAAAAGTGGTGGCGATACTACGGCGGTGGCCGGGTAAGCGAAAGGCTTGGTGGCGGTTGTGGTTGTTGCTCTGTTGTAACGGATTTTCTTGAGGATCCTTGGTGGGATAACACGAGTTGCCATCAAACGGTTAAATAAATTTGTTATTATTTTGTTTCTTTCTTTTCTTTCAAGAAAAACTGAACGTCTATGTTCTTTTTTTTTTTTTTTTTTTTTGTTTCTCTCTCTCTATATCTCTCAAGAAGAGTGGAAATGATGTAACATGTGATGTTTTTGTCAAGTGAGGTTAGAGGGGCATTTATAGGCGCCAATTGTTAGGTTAAGTAAGTTGGGCAAGTGCATGGTGGTGTGCTTATTGAGATAAGATTAGATTATATTACTCATTAGTCATTACAGATTTTGGTGTCAATTTGTTTTAATTCTCTTTTTTTAGAATTTTCGCTGTCTTTCAGTTTTGCGGTTCTTTTCTAATTCTATACTTTTAAATGGATCTCTTTTTAACTCCAAAGAAAATACAGATATAATATTATTTAAATTTTAAATTTTAGATTTAAAATTATAAACCTAAATTATTAATATAAAATATAGTAAATAAAAAATTAAAATTTATTTAATTAATAAAAAATACAATACTTTATTTAAAATTATATTATTTGCACATTAAAATCAGTCATAAGATCAAATAATAATGGTGGTACAAGATCTATTTAAAAATAAGTCGAAAGTATAATTAAATAAAAAATTTGCATAACACCCCATAATTTGTTATGAATTCATGATGAACCTCTAACAATGTTGAGTAGGCATGGAGGTGTAAAAACGTGGTGTTAAGTGTCAAGGAATGGGTAAAAGGAGGCAAAAAATGTGTTGAGACAGAGAAAATTTTGGGATTAGATAGAAATAGTGGTAGGTGCTAGGTAGCAAGGTTGACGCGTGGGGATGAGTCTTCAGTGTGAGGGACAGTGTGTTTTAATTACAGGAAGACCACCATAGTTTTTTGCGTAGAAAATAGAACCAATTATGTAACGTGTGTTGTCCAATTCCACGCAAACATGAGTTGGATTTACTTAGGTCGGTGGGATCCAATTCAAGGCGATTAATGCATGCGTGGATCCACGTACACCTTATTATAACTCATAACCATAACAATAACAATAAAACTCTTCAAATTCTTTTTAAGTTTTAATTCGAGATGGATCGTGATTCTTGCCGTAACCTAAGCCCAGCTACTCGCGTATGCATGTTTTTATTTTTTCTTTCTTACTGCTAAAAACACTTTGAATTCAAAGAAACAAGATCAACCAAGAAAATAAAAATTAATTAATTAAGGAAATTCGATTTATTGAATTGATTACAACTAGATTGTGAGCATCATTAGTTATCGTTATCTGTTATCTGTTATCTGTTTTTGTAAGCTATAAATAGAAATAGAAGATTCTGAATAGTTTTATTCAGTTGAGGTTTCCACCACCCCCTAACTTTTTATATTCAAATGGTCAATGGAATCTGAGATTCTGGGTCTATGCAAAATGTCAAACTCTTTTTTTACCTTTTCAGATGGGAAATAAATTTGTTTAATGGCGTCATTCATGACGAATTAAGTTTTTTTATTATTATATTCGTATCTCCTTTAATTTCCTTTAATTAACATTGTGACCTATAGCTCAGTATAATTTGTTTTAATTACTTTTATGGCTGTAATAAATATGATTATTTTATTGGTACTCTTTATTAATTAGCTTTGATCGCGTTTCCATATAACTGTTGTAACTGCTATTTAATTTACTCATATTATATTAGGCTAACGAACTGAGGTTAATAAGAAGAGTATTAAAGTTGCAGTATTCTTTTATGAGAAAAATTAACAATATCGGTAAATTAGTTAATGACTATCCATTTAAATATGAAAAATATTTAGGAAACAATAAAAAATTAAAAATCATTTTAAATCAGCTCAAATTTTCTTTATTTGGTATTCAGGAATTATTGCCGAAATAGATGAATAACTTTAATTGTTTTAAATATATAATTATTACTGATATTAAAAATTATCAGCAGTGCTAGGTAATTAATATTAAAAAAATATACATACATACATATATATATATATATATATATATATATATATATATATATTGCTAGGTAACTAATATTAGAAAGCTCTTTAAAAAAAATTTAAGTATCATTTAAAATTAGGGATGTTCATGAAATCGGATGAAGTTTGGTCTCTCCTAATTCATACTAGATCCAAAATATATCCCGGGTCTATTTTTGAAACCCTCTCAGCCCTAAACCCGATGAAATCTCTTCGATTTTGGGCCGGGTGAAAACCGGATCTTCTTCAATTAAATTTTAAAAATAAAAGTCTAATAATCAATCACATAATAACAGCATAAATATTTAAGTCTTATACAAATAAAACATAATATAGCCTTAACATAATAAAACACAACATTAAAACATAATTTTAACTCTCAATTATAGTCTAAATTCTTAAATAAATATAATTTTTAAATAATATAATTGGACTAAATGAGCTTGAAAAATGAGTTGAGTGAGTCTTGAACAAAAAGTGGGTCAAATGAATAAGAGTTACACAATCACATAATTATATTTCATTATTCATTAATTTATTTCATACCCACACTATTATTATTAAAAAAATTTAATTATATATACCATCGGGCCATCCGGCCGGGACCGGATGACTCGAGCCTAGGCCTAGCCACGATTTCATATTTTCACCGGGTTGATTTTATTGGTCTCAACCCTAACTCGGGCCACATTGAAGCCAGACGAAAAATGACCCAAACTTCATCGGATCCGGGCCGAAACTTGAGCTGGTCCGGACCATGAACACCCTAATTCAAACAGAATATAAGTGATCACTCACATAATATATGAGTTATCATCCGTAACTCATCTACCATCACCATTAATTACAATGGTTCCCAAAACTTTCTTTATTCATAATTATATATTTATAAAATTTGAAATTTTTGTTTATTTTAGCAATAATTGGTGAACACCAAATAAAAAAACTTTGGTCCATTTGAGTTGATTTTTATTGTTTCCAAACATTTCCTATTTTATTAACACTTGGTGAGAGAGACAAGTCACATATTCATTATGGTATAATTGTATAAAAGAGATACTTTTTAATTTTTATTTTCTTTCATTTCTTATTAATATTTTTAATAGAAAAATAGAAATGGAAAATATATAAAAGAGGTATGTGTATATTTTTGGTATTAACAAAAATAAATAAGCCTCCCATAGATTTTTGGAGACAGACCCAGATAATTTAGGGAGTACAATCCAGGTTCCACCTTGTCCCCCTTTGTTTTTTGTAAAAAATATTGCACCATAAATTTTATTTTATTTTTGGGCAAAAAGCTGTCCCCATAGATAAGAACACCCCAGGGCGTTTTGACAGTCTCAATACCAAACCCAACCAAACGAGCCTAAGCAGCCCTAGTTATCCATTACTTGTAAAAAAAAAAATGTATATAATTAATTACCTGGCCAGCCGAAGACGCGAAAAATGGGTTTAGTTAATGGGTTGCTAGTAAATGGGTTGTTAATGATTTCTTTTTTGGTGTCTGGGTTGTTAATGATTTGAACATTATGTAAATCAAATTTTTTTTTTGGGTTGACATGCAAATTAAAATTAGTCAGTACTGAGTGTAGTTGGTTGTGTATCCACTATCCAAGGTTTTTCTTATTTATTTTTATCTGGGTTTGTGTTTCCAAGTGTTGGATATTGGATGGTTTCATGTTCCTTCCCTTGGGCCTATAGATAGGCCAGTGTGATGTTCAAATCATTGTGCAAAAGTAGTGGGTATAATCAGTGTTGAATAAAAATACAAAAAAACAATCAGCGTTGAAAAAATCAAGACCCAAGAAAAAAAATTGCAGAAGTAATCTTTTATTTTAACTAACACTAGCCAATTTTCCAGACCACAAAAAAGAAAAACACTAGCTAATTTTTTTTTTCACTAAAAATGTTACAGCAAGAAGCCAAGAACCAACTCCTTTATTTCATCCTTTATCATCTTTAAGGTTTGAGCTTCATACTTAATTTAATAATACAGGATTACAGGGTTTGATTAACCAAAACAAGACAGATGGTTGTTCATGCTACATTAAAGCTTCAAAATCAACATGTATATGTCCCAATCATACAAAGTCCTGCTCCCATTAATAGCTATTCAGCCTTTGAAAATCCACCAATTGGTATAGATCGCCTCGTCGCTGCTTAGTCACAGGGAGATTTGTCCTGAATAATTAAATCACAAAATCAGACATAGTAATGTTGATTATTACTGGCAATCGTTAAGTTAAACTTGTTTCAGAAAAAAAAAAAAAAAAAAAAAAAAAAAAAAAAAAAAAAAAAAAAAC
>JASCZI010181643.1:0-11653 GCA_036250425.1 Stylosanthes scabra
AAAAACGTATTTTTACTTTTTACTGGCCGTAAAAACGTATTTTTACTGTTCACAAAAAACATATATATATCAATCTGAAGCTCCGGACGTTAGCTTTCTAACGCAAGAAGAACCGTATCGTTTGGAGTTCTGTAGCTCAAGTTATCCCCACTTTAGTGCACAAAGGTCAAGATTGACAGCATGCACTTAAGCCTTGAACCAACAGATTTTCACAAAACAAGTTATAAAACATTTACGGCTATTGTTTTCGTAAATCCTTTTCTTCAAAAATATTTTCTTGTGTATGTGTGAGAGAGATAATAAACTTTGGTTCTTAACAAGAAGTTTACCTAAATCCTAAGATACTAAACCATCTTCAAAGCTTGCGGACTCGTCTTCTTGTCTTGTTGCTTCCTTTCAACGCTTATCCTCAACTTCAATGTTTGTCATTCATCAAAACCTAATCAAATGAACTTATACACATTGTAACATGGTTAACAGCCGCTATCCTCGAGTTCCGGTCATTGCCGCCGTTGCATGTGGTTGCCTGAGTTGCTGCTACTAACTCCAGCCCCACTGTTATCCATGTCTTGGTTCGGATTCATCCCTTTCGTAGATCTCAGTTTGAACTGTGGGTAAGTGTTAGTAATTGCGTAAGTGATGTAGTTTTGTTGGTGCTGGCTGCTGTGTTAGTGATAAGTGTGTGTTGATATTTGGTTCAGATTCACTGTAGTTTACGTTACTTCGCGGTGCTGGACTGTTGTTAAAGCGTAGGTGACAATGATAATTGGTTCAAAGTCACCATAGCGGCGGGGTGAAGCTTCGTGTTGCTGCAGATTAAAAGGAAGAAAAGGGGTTTGCTGCAGCTGCCGGAGCTAACGGTATTAGGAGCTTACGGTAATAGGAGCTTAAGGGGTTAACTGTTTTAAAAACTGAATACTTGATAAGTGGGTGTGTTTTATGCAAATAAATATATGCTTGCTTGAATGGTTGCTGCTGTTTGTGTACTTGTATGCTTGAATGTGGTTCTTAGAGTTAAAATGAGATTTTAAAGGATGATTTTGAAAGCTTGTGAACTAATGCTTAAGTTTTGGGTTAAATTGACAACTGATGTTGGATTATAAAGAGGTTTGGGTTATGCTTTGAAAAGGGCTTTGAGGCCTAGTTGTTGTTGTATGGAAATGTTGTGTTGATTATGATTGATGCTGAAAATGGTATAAGAAGTGTTGCGATGATATGTGAGTGAAATGGAAAGGATGAAGGGTAGTGTGGGGTATGGGTTTTCTTAAGATTGAATGTTTGAAAGAAATTGGAAGGTAATTTGGTAAAGTCTCCACTAAACTGGTTTTAAGGTTGAAATCATATTTGAATGAAGGTTTTGTGAAAGGGTTTTCAAAAGAGCTTCCGATTTATTTGAAAATGGTTCCTTCAGTGAAGGGACCGATTCGTGCCTCAGGAGGATCGATTCCCATGACTCTGGACTTAAAGAAAATGTGATTTTGGGACTTCAGAGTCGATTCTCCCATGACTCTGTTTTGAGGTTATATGAATCGACTCTAGCTCTGCTAGAGTCGATTCCTCCTTGCTGAAACTGTATAAAGGTAAGTTCTCTCTGTGTAACGAATCGATTCTGGTGAGGCACGAATCGATTCAGTTTTAAACAGAAACAGATTTCAAAGTTTTCATAGTGGATAAAATCGACTCGAGGACCCCTCGAATCGATTCATATCCCTCCAGAGACGAGATTTCTCTTCCAGGACTTCAGGGAATCGATTCTCAACCTTCCGGAATCGATTATGGTCTCAAATATTTCAAGAATTGGTATTTCAAATTAACGGTTTGGTTTTAAAGAAAAGTTCTATACCCATATTCTAACTACGCCTAACTTGAATACTAACGTTATATATAAAAGAGTGAAATGGTTTCCATTAAGTGGAAGACATCACCGGAGTGATGTATACGTGAGTCGAAGTGACAGTGGGGGCCTACGGGCTAACGTCCCGGCTTTCGACAATAGCGGGCTATCGGACGTAGTGCATGACAGGGGGTCTTCGGACTAACGTCCCGGTGTACGGGCGTTATATACGCAATAAGGAGGAAACCCCCAATTATATATATGAGAAAGAAATAACATAGATGTTCGGGGCAATGAGCGTGTTGTCCTCGGGGAAGTGCGTCCGATAGTGGTCCGGGACTAGTACTGGACCGGTCGGGTTGGCTAAAATAACCGACCGGGTGAGATCATCTTAGCCATAGGATCAGGCATGCATCATTTGCATTTGTTTGCATTGTTTGAGTGTGAATTGTATTGATGTGCTTATCTGTTATCTGCTGCTTGTTATACTTGTTTGTATGTGCTTGATTTGCTTGAATTGTGTGTGTTTGCGTGAACTAGATGATGATTGGGTTGTGTGAACTGATGGAATGGTGGTTGCAAGTCCCGCGTGTCGAGTTTTTAGTGTTTTAGAGTTTAAAGTGGTTTTCTTTACAAGGTTTTGCAGAAAATTGGCTTATGAACTAAGGAAAGGTTTCTTTTGGTTTTTGAAACGGTTTCCGAAAATGGTTTCATTTAAATACATGCTTTTTGAGAAGTATTTATCTATTTGCGTGCTAACCTGCTACTTTGACTGTATTCCATAAAGGTGAGAACGTGGAGTTTTGTTCTCACCCCTACATGTTTTAGTGGCAGGTACCCGACGCTTAGGGCGAAGATTAGAGTTGGTATTCGAAGTATATACAAGTGGCATTCTTGTTTGGTTTAGAAGTGTAATTATCCCTCGCTAGTTATGTATAGGGTCCTTAGAGGGATAGGATATGTATTTGGGATACCTAATGGTGAATACTATTATGTAATACTGTTATGTGTATAAATATATGCTTGAATTTCTGGTTGTTGAACTGAAACAGGTAAATAGCAAGGATTGGTAATGTTCTAAATATAGAGGAGACTTTGTCGAATTTTCGGTAGGAATGTCATGGTTTTAATATAAACAAGTATAGTATTTAATTGAAGGTTTTAAAAAGGTCTGTAACTCCTGGTTATTGGCACGATCGCGAGGTGCTAATTCCTAGGGTGTTATATCAATCGATTCATGGCCCATTTCATTCTGGACCTGATTCAAATTATGTCCTTCGTTATCATCAAGTCCGACCAGGCTATCGAACCGTTTGTCTAAATGTTCATACTTAGCATTAGTATCCGCCACAATAGGATTCAACACCGTCGTGAGATGAGAAGTCAATAGATTCACCAAATCTAAGTGACTCTCTTCTATTAATTGCCTAACGACAGCAGTCGACAATGGTGGAATTGTGCTTGAAGAAGCAGCATTCCTACTTACATCATTAGATAATGGTTCGTTTGACATTGAACCAAATTGCACCATGTTAGAAACCGTCCCCTGTGGGTTCGATGGTTCCCATGATGGTTGAAAGTTAAGGGGTATCCCAAATGGATACCAACCGGTCGTTGTTTGATGATGTGGGAGTGGTTGTTCAACCCTTGGTCGAGGACCACGTCCATTGCCACCTCTTCTTAACGGAGTTTGGGCTTACCTGCCTCCTGCAGTTATGCGGTTTCCGTCTTGTAACTGCTTCTTTTTAGCTTCTGACGTAGAACGGGTACTTCCAATAGCAGTTGAAACTGCCGCCGCACTCTGAACATTGGAAGTTACCACGTTATGGCCAGAGCTAGATACTGACCCGGCAGCGGTAGTTGATGAGATTAACTCAGAAGCGCTAGTACTAACATTTATTCCAGACATGACGCTCTTGCCACTACGTAACTGCATGTACTATTCCTAACTATTCGCATACAATGCGCATGCTACACACACAACGAACCACAAAGTCAACTGTGTCCTACTGGGCATGCCATTTTGTTTTACCTATTTTCACCCACCTTCAATTATGAAGAAGCAAAACATACAAGTTGATCCGTTCTAATGGTCTGGGAGTGGAATCCCACTCCTCTAAGGGACCTCGTTAACAAGTTAAACTTTGTGTTCGAATTAAATGTAACAATCAAGTATTAGAGATGATATTTTGTATGAAATTGACTATGTAAACTTTTATCAGAATTCTAAAAGGTTACAACTTGAAGAACAACCCTTCTCAGGATTTCGAAGAATCGTTTGCAGAAAACTAAACATTAAGTAGAAGAATGTTTAAAATATAAATTGCATGAAGTGTAAATGGACTTGAACATAAATTTAACAGAAATGTATAGTGGGAAGGAACCTTACTCAGAAAATCACTTGAAACAGAAACAGAAAGTCGCCGGGATGTGAGTCCGTGTGAGTGTGTTTCTGATAGCAAAATTCCAACCCTTTGAATGAAGTCTCGTCCTATATATATAGGCATTGCTGACCAATCCCCTCTCACCACGTCGGATAACCGTTTGAAACCGTCAAGTTCTCTCAGCCATCTCCAGTTACCTGTGACGTGTCTATGCCTCAATGCTTACCTTGATGTTTATGTAGCTGTAAAACACTTCGATCCTTTTCTTCTTAGACTTGACCTAAACAAATTTGCGGTTGCTTTAGTCCATTTCTTTCGATGAACTTTCACCATTTATTGAGACTCTGATATTGAAATAGGGGTTTTCGGTTCGATTCCCAAAAGCCCTTATCTCTATTCGATACTACTTATTTTCGAATAACAGAATGAAATTTTGTCATGACATAAAAAAAATATTCAAAACAAATTATTAAATAAAATATTAAAATATGCCTTAGCTTAATTAAAATCATAGTTATAAGAATCTATTGCAACAGTCTTGACTTGAACGAGGAACATAATAGCGAGATACTTTCATAAGTTTAGACGCTCATAATAAGATAACGACATGAGCCACATATATTAATTGGAGTAATTAATTTGAGAAGAAATGTAGGGTTATATTTGGGAATTGCTAAAAGATTAGTATTTTTTATTTTTAATGACCAACAATTTTGACTCACACATATAATTTATTAGTGCTTGTTTCGGTATGCTTGTTAATTAAAGCGTACCGGTACGTGGATTTAAATGAACAAGTAAAGTGACTATACGTAGGATTGCATTTTCACCGTCAGCATTTTATTTTTTTTAATTTTTTTATTGAATATTTATATCATTGCATAGTCTAAAATATCCTTATGTACTCTAATTAAAAGTTGAATTTATTCCCTTAATTCTATTTGTCAAAAGATCATATAGTCCTCACTAATTTTATTGACAAAAATACCCTTTTATAACATATTCATATAATTAAAATCACACATTAAATAAATAAAAACATAATTAAAATTAAAAAAAATAAAATCCTAAATCTCAGTCACCCCCAATTATCAGAATTGAAGAACCCTAGTGCCCGTTCCTGAAGAACCACCGCCGAGCCTCCTTCTTCTCCGGCAGCCCTCGCGACTCCTTCTTCTCTAGCGGAGCGGCAGTTCATTCTTCTCCACCGCTGCCTCTGCGCAATTCTGCTTCTGCGCTTGCGTTGAGAAGCCATCACTGCTCGCGGCTACTCATTACAAGAAATACGCTCGTTACCGGCGGAAATAGGGGCGGAAGTTACCGGCGGATTTACCTGCGAAAATAGGGGCGGGAGTTACCGGCAGATTTTGGAGGGCAATTACCGACGGATTAGAGGCAAATTTCATGACAGGAAAAACTTACGGGCGGATTATGTAATCCAACCTAAATCCGCCGGTAAACAAAAAAATCAAACGCAGTGTTTTGTTGTAAGGCTTGTACTTAATCGCAACCAAGCTTCTTGTTCCCCCATTTTTCTGCACAAAGAAACCCTAACCTACCTCCAACCCCCGTCTCTCCCCCACCCTAGCACCGTATCTGCCATCTCCGTCGCCCCATTGCAGTCGGAAGCCGTCGTCGTCGCCCCCATTACAGCCTGGAGTGGTCGTCCCCATTGACGCGAAGTTTGGTAGGAGGAGGAGCGAGCTCCGAGTCTGGTGTTTCCCGCCGAGCCTGCCGCCGTTTTGCGTCGCCGAGGAGTGGGGTTTCAATGGCAGGTATGTTTGTATGGGTTTAGAATTTACTGATTTGTGTCTGCCCTAACCCCCAAATCAATTTCTGTTGTTGCGTTTTCTGCCATCTCCAAGAACATAGCAATTTTCTACCACCGATCATCGCGCCTCTCTCTCCGCCACACCATTCTTTGTGCTTCCGTCGACGAATCAAGTTCGATTCTTTTGTGCCTGGTCCCAAACAGGTCACCAGATCCAGAAAAAGGATCTGCCATCAACATCGAGCCTTCCCAGAAGAACTTGAAGAGCTTGAAGATGATAATGTGGAAAGAATTCGAGTTAGAGAAAATGTTCCTGACATGAAAAGTGAAAACTTGGACCCTTCAATCTCAAAATTGGCCGTGTCAGAGCATACACAACTTGTTCGACTCAGGAGAGCTTGGACAAGCTTGAGATTAACCACTTATTATGGCTTAAATTTGGAAGATTTAGATTGTTATATTCTTCAATTTATACAACAATTGTAGATTCTAGATACCATTTTTTCATGAATTGCATGCAATTGTCCCTGCTAATATTTCTCAAAATTCTGTCAAATCTATATCACAGCTATAAGTTAGGATGGATCTAATCTCTACCTCTAATTGCATGCATGCATTCTTGTGCAATGTCTTTAATGTTCTTGGTAGTTTTCCTTGTTTAATCATGGTGTTTCAGATAGAATTTGGTTCAAGTATTTTAGTTCAATTACATTTGGTACCAATATGGCAAATCGTTGGTAAATATAATATAGAGAGATTCAGAGTTACATTTTTTCCTGTTATTTAAGGTTTATTTTCCATGCAATTGCCTCAACAAATTGACACTGTTCTGACTATAATTTCTTATCTTTTTCATTTTGGGAAAGCCTGCTTAAATCATAGCACCATTTTTATGTATGGATCCTGCACCTGTGCCACAAAAGATTAACATGCCTTCAGGCATTCTGTATTGTAGCTATTTTCAGTTTTCCTTTTTATATGGAATTTGTAACAAATCTGGTTTACTTCTGTGTTGATCACTTGATCCTGATTGTGCAATTTGCAAATTGATTTAAAATTATAACTTCATTTTTGTGGAAGTTTGACTTAGTCTTTGGAATTTAGTATCACATGAACTCTTCTTAAGCATTTTTAGCATCTGCATATGTTTCATTAGTCACTGACATTCTATTTGGTACTATAGCATTTTTTTCTGTTAATTCTTTTGAGTCATTGATCAAATTATGGTGATTGCTGTGTGCTCAAAATGCATGTGACATCCAAAAATGTTTTGCAGGTTCTGAGAAGATCAAAACAATCCATCCACCTTTACAATACATGGAATCTTGAGTGAAGAAAGTGGTAAATCATTTGATTCTTTGTTATATATTAGTTAGCATTGAACTGGAATTATTTAGCTGTTGTTCAATTTTCTAGTCATCTAGTATAATTATTCACTTTATATGATACTCTTCTTTGCATGACTTTTTTTAGGTGAAATGGATAAACAAGGAACTGTCCAAACTTTGGCCATTTGTGGCAAATGTGAGTAAGTAGATTATGCATTTATTTAATAGTTGAGAATTGTTTTTGCAATGCTACGTCCACTGGTTTAATTTCTTACAAGTTTATTGTTGATTAGAACTTGATGTTCCCCTCGTATTTGTTTGTTGGGCATGTTATTTTAGAGAATATTTCTTGTTATTTGAAGGAGAAGGTTTTTTTACATATATATTCTCTTGCTTTAATCTCAAGCTTTTAAGCATACACTTTACTCCGATTTATCATTCTATATTACTCTAATTTATCATTCTATATTACTCATTGATAAGAGTATTGAACTATTGATGCAGAAACTGATTTCAATGCCACAAATTTCTATGGGTTGAATTTCTGTTGTAAGAATCAACAAAGATTCAGTTCTCAATGAAGGTTAGTTTTGTATCTTGATGTCTTGATTAACAATTTATTGTGTTGTATTGCTCATGCCTTTTGTTGACAACTATCGATATTTCTTTTTGTGTTTATGGAATTTTGTGCCATCTTGATCATCCATCGTGTTTTTACCCACTTTCTGCATCTAATTCATGTTTGGTACTTTTTATTATTTGATTCCATGCCTCTTCTTCTGTTCTTCCTAATAATCACATAAGGTAGTATTTCATACTGTTTCAAACACTAAAGTACCGGTTTCATAATGTTATTAGAGATAATTAATTAAATTAATAAGTTATTAATGGTATGTTATATTAAACTAATTTGTTACTAGCTTCCACCATAGAAGAAGCAGAAGCATAGACATTCTGAAAAAGTAGTTCTTTGATTATTTCTGCAGGGTGTGTCAGACTTGTGAAAGAACATTTTAATTGGGAGACAAATCAGAGCTGAAAGCTGAGGTTGTTCTTCATGGTATAAAAGAGATTGGAAGTGTGCTATACTGGATGCGTTTCTGGATATTGTATTGGTTAATAATTTAGTTCAGCTATGAGTTTAAGATGTATAGTGGTTGTCCCATTTTCTTCAGTTTTAACATTTACTTTTGTTGTCTTGTATAAATGAGCATGTTAATATTGCTGTTATGGATTGCTATTTTTTATAATTTTTTTTTTTTAAAAATTCTGCCAATGTTACTGTGGGAATTACCGATGGATTTTTTCCGATAACATTTTACGCTTTTTCTTTTAAAAAAAATTTGACGTTACCGGCGGAATTATCGACGGATTTTTTAATGAGCTGACAAAGAAGATTTCACTTTATTACATCAAACATATTTCATAAATTATATCTCTTACTAGCTACCTGGGTTGAGCTTCTGTAAGTTCGTGGTGTAGGTTAACAAAGCACAACATTTGGCCATAAATTTATTATCCTTGTTTTGAAATGTTTTTATACTGTGTTTAGGCACAAGATATGATTTGGGATATAGGTAATTAGGACTCAGGTTAGGTCCTTTGATTCAATGTGTAAGTTCACCCTTATTTTTTTTATTCACTTTTGTAATTTTATGTGAATTCTTTTCTTGCCGGATCAATTCTTTTGTAGTATTAATTATTTGCATGGCTTAATATAATGATAGTGTATAATGCAATGATGATAACTCGGCAACAAAGAAAGAAAGAAAAAGCATAACCCACCTCCATTGAAAAATCAACAATCAATCACACCCCCGAGACAATGTCATTCAACCTAATCTCTATGTTTGTTTCTTTATGCTCTAATTTATTACTTTAATAATAATACTTGAAAACAACACCTTATCCAGGGTCGATCGAACTCTCGTTTTTATTGCAAAACATAATTTTGAGTTATGAAAAAACACACACACACATGGCCTGAGTTTAAATCCCATCAAAGCACTAATGATTCACAAGTCGCCACTAATTATCAATTATCGTCTACGTTAATGATTTTTTATCTATAGGTGAATCTGCTAGAATGATGATAACTGACTAATATTAAATGAAAAGTGTGCAAAGTCAATGAATAGTTGGTATATTTTTTTAATAAAGTTCTCAAATAAACTATCATTAAATAACATAATATAAAAACAAAGTGTGCTTGTGGCTCGACATATCTAATTATTATCATTTTTTCTTATATTTGTCGTAATTCCTTAAGGCAGCAACAATGACATCTTGTGCCATCTGATTGTGTGGCCTTCGAATCAAATTCAATGCAAGTCTCATCCTTATACCGTTGTCAACCTAAAATATATAAAAAGATATTGTAGTTATCAAAAGCAGAATAACACTCATAATGTTGTTTTTTTTTTTATCTTTTCTCTTAGTTGCAAGAGAAACTTACACTTATTGAATAATTATTTGTCTTCTTGAAGTTTATCATCCAAGTTGTCACCCATATTCCACAATCATTCCTGTATTAAATAAGATGATTTTATCTTATGGACATAACCATTCTAAATTAAAAAATAAAAAATAAGAAGTCAAAGATGTTCATTACGAGCCGTTAGCTTGTTCTCCTGTTTTTAGTGTATCAACAAATGCAAAGCTAGATATTTACGGCCTAAAAGGAGTGTTGTATTTATAGAAGGAGTCGTGTTCAAGCATTTCTTAATACCTTTTGCAGCCCTTCGTCCATATTTCCCATGTACTCATGTACTCATTTTTGTAATACCTTCGCAAAGTTTCAACTGTGGTACTGCCTTCGAGTATGAATTGCTGAAATAAACATTGTCACGCTAAATTAGTAATCTCAATTTTGAAATAATTTTAATAATTAAATAAATAAACATATAAAATTAAAACTCAACAATGTATGAGTTATACTGAAAATGTAGCTAGCAAATACCAATGAATTTGGCTTCCTTCTAGAGTTAGCATGGTGGCCACCAAATCTAAAACCTATGTGTAAACACAGATATGTACGTATTAGAACCAAGAGCTATATTAGAGTTAATAGTTAAAATATGTACTCACTTTGCCGTGTACCCATCCTTTAGGTATTAGTGATTTTAAATTGGAGCGAGTGCCATGAAACTTGTTTGTTCTAACAAATAGCTCATCATCACTGCATAAATAAGACATATCAATACAATCTTCATAATATTAACGATAATTGGACAGGAAATATTGATAAGAGATTCGATGCCTTTACTAAAGGGTTGGTGTGGTAGTGTAAATAATCAATATTCGTACTCATTTCAATTTGTAAAGGTTAAAATTTAAAAAATAAGATTGAGTACAAAAATATATAACCTGCTTTTCTTCGGTGCAAAAACATATGCTACTAGTGCAAAATCTGTGTCATCCAAATTCATATACTCTGGAGGTTTAAACTGGACTGGGATCCACTCCAACGGAGAAAAAAATATATAAGATTCAAATGAAAGTAAAAACGATCACTACAAGATGCGTTAATATTACCGACGGCTACGTGACCGTAAATTGCATCGGTAATTATTACCGACGGCCCCGATAAACTGTCGGTAAAATAAATTAATATTATCGTCGATAATACTCTTGTTAGCTTTTTGATATTAAATTATTTATACCGACGGCTAGGACGTTGGTAATATTGCGTTGCCATAAATTAATACACGTATTATTACCGACGCCTTCGCCGTCGGTAAAGTTTAGAATTTTAATTTTTTTTCTTTATATTACAGACGGCGTGGCCGTCGATAAAAATCCTGTCGTTTAAAATGTTTTCTTTTCTTTTTTTTATATATATTAACCTGTAATAAATTAATTCAATTATCTACTAAAGCAGGAAATAAAATATAATGTATTCAATAACTAAAAAATATGAAAAAATCAATAAAAAACGAAGTAATATAACAATAATTCTAGAAAAAGAATACAAATAAACAAACTACTAAAAAGTGTCAAACATAGTCGGTGTCATCATCATGGTGGGGGGATCCGGTGGTCTGGTCAGGCTGTGGTGGGGGAGTCTGTGACGAAGCAGGAGGCGGTGGCGGCGGTGGAGGCGGTGGGGGAGGCATGTCTGGCATCGTACCTGAGCCGGATGCGCCACTCCGCATCTGAGTCAAGAAGCTGTACATGTCTGAGTAAGCTCTCCTCAAGTCGGAGACCTCCTGCGACTGCGTCTACACGGTGGTCATCATCATGGTGGGGGGATCCGGTGGTCTGGTCAGGCTGTGGTGGGGGAGTCTGTGACGAAGCAGGAGGCGGTGGCGGCGGTGGAGGCGGTGGGGGAGGCATG
>JASCZI010181643.1:11663-23091 GCA_036250425.1 Stylosanthes scabra
TATCGTACCTGAGCCGGATGCGCCACTCCGCATCTGAGTCAAGAAGCTGTACATGTCTGAGTAAGCTCTCCTCAAGTCGAAGACCTCCTGCGACTGCGTCTACACGGTGGACTCCAAGGTCCGCACCTTCTCCGCGCAGATGGCTTCCACAGCAGCTACCCTCTGAGCATGCGCCTCCGCTTGCTGTGTAATCTCCCTGTCATCAAGGCTCATACAATAGGCCAAGAACTGGTCCAATCCATTTATGAATGACGGTTTAAGTCCCCCTCTATTTGAATACACCCTATCGTACATCCACGAACGAGATTGCTCCATAATTATGTGGTATGATTTTTCCTACATTTGTAAAATTTTTAAGCTACTTTAGTTAATGCCTTCTTTTACTCTATAATTTTTTAAAACTTTTGACAGAGTTTCCCCTTAATTAGAATAGCCCAAACGAATTCAAAGTTTCAACACAAATATAATTTGCACAAACAATTAACATACAATGCAATTACGTTGATTAAACCTAGCTAGTCTATTCACCTTATTCCCCACACCAAATACAAAGCAAACACACACAATCTCCACAACAAACAAACCGGAAGGATCTCTACGCCCTGCACATATTCATTCTCCTCTCCCATTCTACAATTCTATCCTAGGTGTTCAAGTCTCTATCCTAAACATTCTATAAAATTTTCCATTTAATTATTCCGGTTACCGAATAATTTAATCACAATTCCAATTTAAAAGTGTCCAATAATGCTAGCTAAAATGAATAGATTACCAACTGTAGTGTCGGGATAAATATGGGCAATGCCAAAACTGCACAATCTCGTACGATCCCCACCCACCAGCAGCACCAGCAGCAACCTCAGCAGTCACTATCCCTGAAATAAAAAAATACAACATTTAGCAAACACATTACGTACAAAAAAAGCATCGAAAATGCGTTAAAAAAATGAACGAAATCGGAAAAACTAAACCGATTAAATGAAAAAGGGACTTACCCCGAGTACAATGGCGGCGACAGAACTCCGAACGGAGGTCGGAGGAGGGAGAAATCGGAGAGAGAGAGAGAGAGAAAGGGCGGTGGAGAGAGAGAGAGAGTGAGTGAAGAGAGAGAGACGTTTTAGTTATGAGGAAGAAGGAGGGGCTCGCTGCGTTTTGAGTGAATTTTTATTTTTACATGTTTTTTTTCATCGACGCCAACTGCAATGCAGCGTTTCATTTAATAATATTATCAACGGCCTAGCCGTCGGTAATATTAGCGAAGGCGGGAATTTCGAAATTAAATAAAATATTGTTATCGACGGCTCCTCGACGGCTTAGCCGTCGATAATATTGGGAATCTTGAATTTTATCCACATGTTATTACCGACGCCGTCGGTAATAGTAGCGACGGCTAAGCCGTCGGTAATATTAACAACATTTAAAATTCCCACGACGCCGGAGACGGCGACGACTCAACCATCGGTATTTATCGACGGCTTAGTCGTCGATAACATTAAGCCGTCATGGCGCCCATTGGCGCCAAAATATTGCTAATTTTACCGACGGCCTACAGTCGGCTTAGCCGTCGGTACACAACGCCTTTTTAATGTGCATTTAATGCATAATATTACCGACGACCATGATATTAGTATCGATGGCTTTGCCGTCGGTAGGGCCCGTGTCCAAATGGCCGTCAGTAATTACCGTCGGTACATTGAAGCAATGTTGTAGTGGATTAAGAAAATATAAAATAATGTAAGAACGTACAAATGGCCATTCATCCCCCTTTTTGTACTCAGAACTCTTCGCGGTTGGACAACGATGGTTAATAATATATCTATTTGGTGTACTCTTGTCAAAAAGGGCTATTATTTGCTCTTTAGTTGTCAATTTTTGTGAGTTCTTAAGCATATCCTCCTTGTTTATTGGTGATGACTTGTCTCTAAGATTGTTCACATCCATTTTATCCCGATATGAGTGTGTTTTACGACATGTTTTGCCCTCCTTTTTACCGTCAGTCTTATGAGTTTGAGTTTTGGGATGACTTCATGGTGTCTTTAACGATTCCATAATCTGCTCTGAATTCCTTATATTAGTAGATTGGAAAGGAGGCATGGGAGCGTAAGGCAATAAAGGTAACATCACTGGACATAGTTGTGGGAAGCAGTTGTTCGGTGATGAATGCATACTTGTTTAAACATGGTTAAAATAGATTGGATAAAAATATATACCATGACAGATGGTATAAAAATGCTGAGGTAAGTGAGGAATATGATTGAAATTTGAAATGATGAACGGTTGTTGGGGAGAAGGTGTATTTTTCGTGTATCTATGATCAATTCGTTCTTTTTTTTCTTTCCATGTGGTGGAGATTTGGAAGATTCTCTCTTGCCCATTTGAGGAAGAATACCACTCTTCCCGAAAGAATTGAAGTTAAGCTAGAACAAATTCACCTTGGATGCATTTTATTTGCGTAATTGGATAAGTAGTTTGTTAATATTAAATTTTAAAAAATATACTATTTTAAATTTAAAAAAATAATCTCAGCTTTATTTCAATTCAACCATGATGTAAGTTTTAATGATCTAATGATAAAGTCTAGAATTTTTAACAATTATTTAATTTGATTTATTTGAAAATATTATTTAGTATTTTTTAAATTGTTTTATGATATTCCTCCTTAAAAACTTTTAATTAGTATTATTACTATTGGTATTATTATTATTGGTATTATTATTAATATTATTATATACTAAAAATCAATTAATGATAAATTATCATAAAGTAAACGCATTGGCTATTTTGCAAATGTACTATTATCTTATTATAAAGAGTGTAATTATTCTAATTTAACAAATTTAATAATTTAATTTATTTGATTATCTTATTTAGTATTTAAAATTTTATAATTTTTTGGGCATTCAATCGTAACTCTAAATGATACCCTAATCCCTAACCCTTAATTCTAAATCCTAACCCTAACCCTAACCCTAAACTCGAAACACTAAACTCTAATCCTAACACTAAAATCAAAACACTATGCCTTAACCCTTAGGTTCAAACAATAACTAATAATAAGCCTTAACCCTTAAGGCATTTTCATTTAATGTGAATCAAATTGAAATAAATCCTATCTGAAACATTGTTAACAATCTTATCTTTTAAGTATGAGATAGTAACATATTAGGAATTTTATCTTAAATTCTAAATTTTATCTTAAAGGTAACACTATAAATATGTGTTTTGGAGATATAATTACTGTGCAACATTGTCAAACACACAAAAGTAAAACACAACTATAATGATAAGGACACGTCGAAATAAACAAGCTACCTCCATAGAAGCTAGCTCTGCTAAAAAAAAAACAAAATGGTGATGACATTCAACGGTCAACGGAAATTTTACCAATGTATGTCAATAATCTTTATTTTAGTATCTCTTCCAGTTGCTGTAATATTTACGTACATTCGTTTGAATCTTAATAATAATTTTCTTTAGTTTTTATTGCCATTGCTAATTTATTTATGATGGTATTATTTTGTCTTTTTTTTTTCATGATGGTGGTTTTAAAAAAATAAATGAATTGTCCATACCAATCGTAATAATAAAATGAAGCCCATTAAGAAGAAAGAGACAAAAACTAAAAACAAACTCATTCTTCTACATTCACAATTCCCTCCCTCTCATGTACCAGTTGTATGAGGATTCATCAAAGAAACCCTAGCCGTCCCCCTACCTTAGTCACCGCCCCCATCGCCGTCTCACTACCTAGTGTCCAGCATCTTCTCTGAGTTGTTGCGATTGGGGAGTCTCGGTAGTGGATTCAGGGTCGCTGCCGCGGACAACCTGAGGCCGTGTAGAAGGGAGATCTTTTCGTGGACAACCTGGGTCTGTCAGATTCAGCAGGGGCACTGCCATGGTAGGCGGCGAGTGGTGGTCAGAGGAAGATTCCATTGAAGTAAGTAAAGCAATTAGGGTTTCTAGTTCTCCTTAAATTGAGAGTAAGTTGTTTGAAACCATTGCCAATTGGGGTTTCTATGTAACCATTCTCAGTAAAATGTTTGTCACGAAGCTAAGATAAACTGCTGTTCTTTGAACTTGTCATTATTCTTTATTTTATTCTGTAACGAAGGGCTATATTCTCAAGATCTTTATTTTGATTTAGTGGTTCGTAGTGGAATCTTCCACTGCCTTTAGTTTCAAGCTGGTAACCAACACATTTAAAGTCTTATATTACTTAAATAGCATTTTATTAAGACGTCTCAAGTCACACTACAAAGAACCTGTGATTTTTTTCTATTAAAATTGAGAGTTGCTGACTGTTGATTCTTCTTTCTTTTGCTGAGTTGATATTGTTTGTTGATTTTTGTTGTTGTTGTTTGTTTTTTTCTTATTCCTGTTATTAATTTTATAGTTTGTTGTTGCTGAATTTTATAGCTTCTCCTTCACATAGTCTGACCAATATAAGTCTCCTTTAATATTATAGGTACAGTGATCTGCCTGATGAAAACAGGATGATTCTGTTGTCATTAACTAATCAGATTGATGAATTGAAGAGGGAAATTCATTCTCTGACTCAACGCTTAGACATCACGCCTAGCACCCCGTCAAGTATGTTTAAGGTCTTTGGCTTGAGCTCAAAGTCATCCAACTTAGAAGGTGATATGGTGGATAATCACTTACTGTAACGCTGTATTGAGAAAGGGAAGACTGACATCTCTATTTCTAGGAAAAGGGCAAGATACTCCTCTGTTGTCCAAGTTGCCCCTGGACTAGAGCTACCGAGTGTAAGTTCTCAGCGAATTGTACTCAATTTTAAAATAATCTCTTATTTTAATATTTTTAATTTTCACATGCTCACATTGTATAAAATATACAGTGGATGCACTTATCTTTTCGCCCAACAGCATTGATGGGATTGAATCAGGATGAAGTTGCAGTTGCTGCATATCTGTATGGGAATTTATCCCATAAGTAAGTAAAGTTATGGCATTTTTTTAATCTTAACTTGTTCGTGTATTGGTTGCATTATTTTTGTTAATTTGAGTTTCAAGTTGATAGCGAGGAAGAAGAAATAGTATTCTCCAATGTCAGTGTTGGTAGGCAAGAATTTAAAAGCCTAATACCAGGAAACGCAATTCACTTAAATGTGTTAACCATGGTAACATATATGATGACTAAGGAATTGGGCTTAAAAAGTGGTTATTGGTTCTTACCTCCTTTCTTTGCGGTAAGTATTAATAAACATATTGATATTGATACTAAATATTATCCACTAGAAAATATCCAAATGTGAAGATTACTAATATCCTAAGTTGTTGTTTCAGACATACGCTTTGGGGTGGATGAAAACCGATCCAAAATCTATGGCAGTCGAATTCAATAATATATTTATGGGAAAGGTTGACTGCCTGAAGAGGGTAAGAACTAAGACCACATCCTACCTTTCTACATGTTAAACTACGTATTCTTATTGCTATATGATTACAAATTATATTAATTGAGATAGCATTTTCTTTATTAGGCCTTTATCCCAGTATCTAAATATCTGGAGGACGGTCATGAACATTGGTTCTTGGTAATGGTCGATCGTCTTGCTGGAGAATTTATTTTGCTAGACCCGCTTCCCACTGAAAAACAGTTCAAGAGGAAAAGGAATGCCAGAGAATTGGTAATGCATCTATTTGTTTATACCGGAAGTATTTATTTGATGCACAATAAATCATACACTGACAAATGCATACGTAGGCTATTTATTTGGAGAAAATGTTGGAGGATCGATATTATTATGAATTTGAAACGACTCCAAATCTTACTACCGAAGATTGATTTCATTTTTAGGAAGACGGAATGCCTACCCAAATTGGATATAGAATCATAAGTTGTTCTAAAATTAAAATTCTTTATATGAAATAGCCTTCTAATTTCAAATTATACTTAATTGTTAAGCTTGTTGTGTAGGAATGACTCGGATTTGTGGGTTGCAAGTTGGATGATAGGTCGCTATGATGATGATGATTTTGACATAAAGGTATCCATGTGTGTGTTGATTTTTATATATTTTTCCTTTTCTAGTTTTAGATCTAAATAGTTTTCTCTTATGTACTCCACTTTTCAATAGGTTGATGACAGAACTCGTATGAAGATTGTTGTTTCATTAGTGTTGAAGGATCACAACATTATCAACCAGACTATCAAAACCAATGCCATTGAGAATTTGGAACAACAAGATGAAGACCATGACTTTCGCTATAATTATGCATATCAATCTTAGTCTCAACATTAGTTGCTATGATTTTAGTCCTATATACACACATTGGTCAAGACTTTGATTTTGCAGCTTATTAAATCTTTTTCTTAAGATAAATTTATGATTCTTCTGGCTTCTCGTATTTGTTGTGGTCATTGTAAATGTGATTCTTCTGCAGTTTATATAGTTAATGCAGAGAGCACTTTATATGCCTTAGATAGACAAATATATTAAAAATCCTACCAAGGCTAATTCTTCTTACAGGAAATTTTTGTGAACAAATTGGCCATTGGAAAAAACAATGAAGCTTAAGTTCTTTCTGAATATTTCAAAAAGGTTAAAAGGAAAAAAGAAAATAATAATTAAATCTGGAAGTTTCACAAAGCCTCTCACAATGAATCTAATAGGTATTTTAAATTACTCTTATGTATCATTTAGTTTTCCAGAATGCATACAGAAAGCTTCATCCTCATATGTAGCTTTATCTGTCATAAATATATGACAATACTTAGTATTCATGTTATTTAGCTTTTTATTTTTATTCTTCTTAACAGGTGGAATATTGACATTGATACTTAGCATTGTTAAGCACTATTTTGCAGTTAAAGATCCATTGTAGGAATCATTTAAAATCTGGAAAGATCAGAAGGAATCTAACATCTTATTGGCTCTATTTCCGTGTTAGTTTTGATTAATGATTATGAATTTAAAATATAAACCTGTCATGGAAGCATATATTTTTCTAATTGTTCATAAATCTCCTTCTTTTCTCAATTAAGGCTGCGAAACAAATTGTAGTGTTGTCTACAATTTGCTTTTGGTTATGTTTTTTTGTTTGATGTTCATATCAGACTTATTCTTATGTCCCATAGAATTTGTGAATTAAAAAGAAGTATATTCGTTTTATGTAACATAATATTTTGTTATATTTAACATTTTTATTACAATAAAGAGTTAATTGGTTATAAAATCTAATATGATGTAAAGCCCTAATTAAAAATTCAATAAAACTATAGAACCAATAAATTAATTTTTTTTTATCCTTTGGCGGCTCTCGACCACTGTAAAAACTGCAGGAGAAAGTTCAAAACACAAGTCTTACAGTTAAATCCATTTTACAACTAAAGATACCTTGCAGCATAACACCACACAAACTGGCTGATACAATTAAGTCTGAAACAAAAATGTAAGAATATCATCCCCCTTCGGCATTGCCTGCAAGGGATGATATTTTCATTAGTAGCCATACACCAATGAGTCCTTTCGCCATTTGTTTCCTCAGCCATTCGTTCCCATTCTTGAAAATGCTTGAAGTTCTTTTTTGGAGCTAGATGAAACTGAAGATCACCCATATTCTGCAGCAGGTTCCTCAGTTTGTTTTGACGGAAATTTAATCTCCAATATCTGTAATTTGACTCCTTTTGCCAATTTAAAACACAAGCATCATACGTAATAAATTTAATGTTTTCTAGTGGTATTAGAACCACCTCAAGTAAAAATTGACACACAACCTCCGAGCCATTTATTAGACCTTCAATTCTTGACCCCACTCCTAATCCTTCACACAGGTACCATTACTTGATTCTCTGAATTTGCCCAATAACCCTTAGCCATAATACATTGATTGCTCAAACTAAACTCCACACAGAACCACCATGAGAAATTTTCACTGCCTCTAATAGCACTTCCCCCTTCCCTATTTCCTACTTGCCCATTACTTCCCACACCCTTTCCCTTCTTCCCTAATGCCTCCCATTCAAGGCAGTTTTTCTCAACCCATTCCCAAGCCTCAACTGGAGATATACATATTTGTTCAAATATTTTTAAGTTTCTTATTCTCCATATCACCCAAATTATTGCAAACTACATATTTACCCATAATTTCCTACCACACTTCCTATGTTCAAAATTGGATCACACCTCAAAACAGGATCTCGCCAACCAAAACAAAATACTATGTTAAAAAAAAACAACAAAAGAACTGAAAATGAAAGTGATGAAGATATATGCACCTTCTTGTTGTGTGCTGCAATATCTAAAGATGACATTAAGGGATTTGACTAACTTAATTAAAATAAATGAAGCTAGGAGAGAAAAAATGGGAGAGAAAGAGAAAGATATGATAAAATAAAACATCAACATGTCCTGGAAATATTAGAATCAACCACAAAAAGGATACGGGCCACTTCCCTTCTCGTGCTATCAGACGGAAAACCTTCAACATATAAAGTACTTGGAAATATCAGAAGACCTTCAACATATAAGACCTGCAATATCAGACACCATAACTTTTCCTACTATGGTAATTACGAACAAGATTAAAATACCGCATCTAACTAGCATCATAAAAAATCTAGTTAGATACGCAGCATCCTCAAAATTAAATGGAATCAATACCTCCATTCCCTAATTGCAGACATGGTAATATTCACTCAACTAAACATAAAGGATGAATAATAGAAGAATACCAAATAGGTTTTATATGTATTAAGAAAATTTAACCATAGAGTACATTTGATATCTCAGCTATTTGCTATACTAGAATAACTAACTAAACATTGATTCTAAATAAGAAAAAAAAACCTTAAAAAAACAATCAATTTGTCACAGCGTGTAGTCTATGACTTCGCATTCTTGGAAATCTCATCTAGAAGCCCAACCCAAGTATTACCATCACACGAAGTACTGGAATGCGGCGAGACATGAGAGAACTGAGGGTATAGTGGGGTTCTTATATTATGAGAATGATGGGGAAAAGGCAAGCCACTGTAGAACGGATAGATGGGAGTGGGCATGGCTCCACTATTAGGCTGATAAAGATAGATCCAAGGAATATGATGTACAAGATATTTTGGCAACTCTAGGTTACTAGTTGTTGTTTCAACTTTTTCAACTTCTATCCCTTGTGTGTCAGTCTTCCCTTCTAATGTTGCTTCGCTCGAACTGATCACTTTAGTCTGAAATATATGCAAATTTTCATGTAACTACAATGTAAAATTATAAACAAAATTGACATTTACTTTTAATAATCCTCTAGCATTGCACTCAAGGATTAAATTATGCTATTCTATCATTTCTAAACTAAATATACTTTTAATTGAGAATGGATGATAAAGAGAGGGGATATCCTACCTTATCCCACGTACTTTTCTTGCCAATTGATCCAATATTTTGTGTAGCTTTTAGTTTTAACAAAAACTCTTTAGGTGTCCTACCTTTGGGTTTCTACCGAAAAAGAAAGGAAAAATTATTAATTTGTTCCTATTGCAAGAAAGAGTTTTATAAACACCTTAAATTGAAATATGCATTAATTTAAAATGGCATCCTCATCAGTTATTGCTTACCTTATCATTAATACTAGATTACATGGGTGTAGTTTTTGCTGGTGTAGACTCCTGAGTGTCAACTAAGTCATTAGTCTCACTTTCCTCAACCTGCTAAAACAAATTACATAAGAAAAACTCAGACAATTATAGTTAGTTAGCAAGTATTTCCGTAAACAAAGGACTAAATGAAAATTTAACCATAGTGTATTTTAAAGAGGTGAACACCGTTAAATCATCTTCAAACTCTGGGTGGAAACTCTCTTCCTCTCTATCAATGGAGTCCTTCTTGTTTGAGAGATTTGGGCAAGTTCGAATGTTGTGCTTTGTTGACCTACAATGTAAACATCTACGTCTCTTTTGTCTATTAGGGAACTTTCTTGGAGCCCCCTTCGTCTTCACCACAGCTAGGTCACCTATTATTTTTTACGTTGGGGGAAGCTTAGATTGTACATCCATTCTTTTTTACACCTTTGAAATCAGTTTCAGCAAATCACTCGAGATTTCTCTATAATCAGCTGGATTTTTTGAGGAAATATTACAGAGCTTCCAAAGTCAGAACTAAATCTTTTGACACCACCGTAAAATGCCCACAATATAGATGGATGTAATTATGTACTTTGATAGATCATAGAGCTTCAAGAACCTATCACCAAAGAGTCACAAAGTTGTATAACGTTAAACATAGTCTGTCATGTAGATAATGCAACTTTAAATACATATAACTAATTAAGAAACCTACTAGAATCAAATGAAATCAGGAGAACAAAAAACAAAGATTGGTTTTGTATACAACATTAGCAAAGTATATGAATTTTAAGTTTAAAGTCATGAAACAAAGTAAATGCAATATACACTAGTAATAAGCTTATCGAAAGATATTTTACATTAGCATTGACTAGTGCAGACCCATCTTAAGACTAGCAACAAGTAATTTGGATGATATACATTCATTCATTTTACATTAATACTGATTAGTTTTATATACAAAACATCAGCAAAGTATATGAATTTTAAGTTTAAAATCATGAAACAAAGTAAATGCAATATATACTAGTAATAAGCCTATTGAAAGATATTTTACATTAGCATTGACCAATGCAGACCCATCTTTAAGACACTAGTAACAAGTAATTTGGATTATATACATTCATTCATTTTACATTAATACTGATTACTCAAAGGAGGTGTGTTGTTCATGAAGAGTTATCAAATTCCTGGAAATCATACATTGTAAAATCATTCCGATGTAAAAACATTCTTCTAACCACACAAATGGAAAGTGCTATCATACAAATGGAATAGCTCAAGCTTTTTCCATAGAGTAAAATAGGATCCATAATTTAAATCTTAGTCAATATTAGAAGGATTCCTCCAAAGAAATCAGAAGTTATCCACAAGTATATTTGGTAGGAGGATAAATTTGACTGATACATGAGTTTGATATATAAAATTAGAGTGTAGCCATGAAAATTTCCACTTCAATTTTCTATTTTTATGACATTCCCCTCTCAACCAAACATATCTTTATTTTATGAGCAGGGAAAAGGAAAGAAGGACACATGAAAATTTCATCATAAGAACTAATGAAGGAAAAAGAAAGCATAAGGAAACAGCACTTACATTGCAACATGGAAGAAGACCAAGAAGCTAGTGCTTAAATAGAATACCTTGTGGGACAGACTTCCCTTTGTAAGGGTAAAAGAGAGACATGTATCCGGCCACAGTGGATACAATGAGAAAGGCAAAAGAAAGATAACCCAATGCGATTGTTGGATCAGCTGGGAACTTACAGGTGACAACACCCTTGCCGGGTACTGGGGTTCCTGCTGCAGGCTGAAACAAACAAGAGAGTTGGTTCAATAGTATATAATAA
>JASCZI010181644.1:0-25148 GCA_036250425.1 Stylosanthes scabra
TGCACATATATATATCTATTATCTACATAGCGACGCATTAAAGGACAAAAAATTCGATTTACCTAGTGAAAATCCATATAGTTAATAAAAAAGTTTATTGATATTCAATTTTATTTTCAATGATATGATATCGATTTTATCATATCAATGGAATTTGAAATAAATTCAAGAGCGATTCGAATTCAATGGGAAGGCACGTGAGAGAATTCTTTTCTCAATAGAATAATAAAATGAGTATGAACACCAAACAACAAAGTAATATGATAGGATAACATATTTTATACTAAATTAGTTTCTATTTTATTATTTGAATAGATATATTTTTTCATTGTTAATATATTATACATAGTTATAATTTATTTTTAAAAAATATTCCCCTTCTTTCAATTCTTTATATTACATAATTATTAATAATTATAATATTAAAATACATTTAGAAATTATGTTACATATTAAATTACATATATTTTCGGGCATCGCGCGGGTTTAATCTCCAAAAAGTTTTTAACATAATTTTAAAATACACCGAAAACATTTAACTAAAAACATTCAATACTAAAAACATTGAACTATCCATGTGGCTGAGAGCCCTCACAGTCCAGGCACAACGACGGAATTATCAGGGGCTCTATATAGTAGCATGCTTTTTCAAGACTAGGTTTTTCTCCTTCTTTTTGGTGCGTCCTTCTTTTCTATTGATAAATTTTTTTTCAATCACAGTTCTCTTTTTTTTTCTTTGACAAGGACAATTCTCTATTGATAATTGATAACCACTTCATCAATTTTTCAATTTCTTCCAATAAACAACTCAAGAGTCAATTATGTTTACATCATTACCATTGAAGAAAAAACGAAAAGAATGAGTTATATAATAACTTCTTTACATAAATATGAAGATACTTACCGTTATAAATATTCATATACTTCATATATATTAAATTTTCCATAATAAAGATAATAACATTTTTAATTAATGTAAATTAAACTCAACACATAAAATGTAATATTCACATAAATTTTTAACATAAATATGGAGAATTTAATGTACTCAACTTAAATAAGAATAAAAAAAATAAACACTGCCAAAAAAAAGACATTGACAACAAAGAAAAATAAGACTAAAAGTTGTTCAATATAACTGTTTGCCAGTTAGTATTTTAGACATTATCATCTCTCAAAATAAAAAAATCTACATGCATAAAAATAAAAGATTACAAAGTTTATTAAATTTATTGATTGTCAATTTCCTTAGTCGCAGTATCAACTCTTCAATTTATTTAATATTTTTCAAAATAAAACGACCATTATACAAAAAATAATATTCAAATCATCCGCGCATCGTGTGGGTAAAAGTCTTATTTATAATAATATAAAAAAATGACACCAATGGAGCTTCTCAATGAGTTTTGATTATTTAGTTGTATTCCATTGTGCCACGTCAGATTATTTGAATAGGTGTCATGCATATAATTTAGTGTATCACTTTATTCTCAAGCTTATCTCCATTATTTGTTTTTAATAGAATAAAGCATTGTTTTGATTTCTAACGTTTTGTGTCGTTTTCTATTTTCGTCCTTAACGTTTAAAACGTCCTATTTTAGTTCCAAAACGTTTAAATTTTAATCAATCAAATCACAATCCCAATGTGCGTCCCTGTTCTTAAACTACTCGGAAATTGAACGAATGCAATCATTTTCCGAGTGGGGGCAATGTTACGGACCAGCCCAATAGGGCCCAATACGCTAGTCAATACTAAATGTACTTGGCCCATATGGTCAAAGATCAAGCTAAAAGAGGAAAGATTCGATACAATTACAGCAGATTCTATCCGAATCTTAACAACCTACTATTATATAAACTGGGGAAAATACCCCCAAGGTACGCATTCTCTAAACCCTAAACTCCCTTAGTAGCCCTAGAATCTCATAATCCTAATTCTGGGATTCTAGTGCTATTCCATTATCACATCAACCACCTTCTTCGGTCTCTAGCTCTCGGACTCTTCCGAGTGCTTTCCTCGGAAGGAACATTCTCTCTCATTCATTCTCCCTGTTTATTCTCCCTCACGACTAAGGTCCATTGGATCGTTGTTCGGTACTTCTATGCTTAACATTGGCGTAGTCTATGGGGAAATAGACTTTAGAATCGAGTCGGGAGATTAATATTGAACCTCCGAACCAAAAGATGGTGGATACTCAGCATAACAACGAAGGCGGTGATGAGAGCATGCCTCTGTTCACCCCGGGGAAGGGAATAATCACTAAAAACCAGAACATCCAACAGATAGAAACTGCCCTGAAAGAACTCCTTGAGAGACAGACTAAAGAAGCAGAAATCTCTTCTGAAGCGATGAAGAGGGCGGAGGCCATGGCCGCCAGGCTACAAGCCTTGCTGGAAGAGGCCGAAAAGCGGGAACAAGAGTTAAAACAAAAACTCTAAAATAGGCTCTCTTTCATTGACTCGGATGAAGGGGAAGGTGACTCGCGTTCCCGTACGTGGAAACCGTCAACTGTGGCCGGAAATCCACCTGCGAAGGAAAACAACAAATACCCCGTCTCACTCGCAATCCTGGCGGAGGAGCTCCCAAGGAAGTTCAAGTATCCGGTTGATATGGAGCCATACGATGGAACCAGTGATCCGAAGCATCACCTAGATGTCTTCGACAATAGGATGGTACTCCTAAAGGCTTCAGATGTTGTAAAGTGCAAAGCCTTCACTGTGACCCTCAAAAAGGACGCACTAACGTGGTTCAACTCTTTATCACCCGGAAGCATCAAAAGCTTCTCCGAGTTGTCTGAAAGTTTCCTCAAAAACTTCACCACACGGAGAAAGCTCCCAAAGACATGTCTGAATCTTTATTCGATCGTGTAGAATTCGGAAGAGTCTCTGCGAGACTATCTAGATCGTTTTAACACTGAATGCACCCAGATTGAGGGACTACAATGTCAAGCAACCCTGATGGCATTGGTTAAAGGCCTCCGAGAGGATACCCCGTTCCTCAAAAGCCTTACCAAAAGGTCACCCAAAACAATGGAAGAGATTCAAGACAGGTCTCACGAGTATCTGCAGCAGGAAGAAGGGCAAACGGCTGTGAAAAATGATCATGACAAAAGGGAAGCCAGTCGGAAGGATCCACCGCGAGATGACCGCAGCAGGCGGGAACAACGCTTCGGTAGATCCTACTACAACCCCCTGAATGTCTCACTAGCAACCTTCCTCCATGAAATATCCCAAGTGGAAAGAATCCCAGCACCACGGGCAATCAAGAACACTCACAGAGGCGACCAGAATGCCTACTGCAAGTATCACAAGCAAAACGGTCACGACACGGAAGATTGTCGTGACCTCCTCGAATTTGTCGAGCGAGGATTGAAGAAGGGAAAATTCCGTGAGTACATCGGAAGAAGTAGTGACCGGAGAGATGATAGAAGGACAAGGCAAAGGGTGAGCAGCCCAAATAAGTCTGCTGAGCGGAAAGATGAACCTAGAGAGGGTGTGGTCAGAAGAGATATCAAGATGATCTCTGGAGGGCTGCTGGATGAAGGAAATCCACCATCCCGAAAAGCAGCCAAAATGAGCAAACATTCATGCCTCACTGTAGAAGTCATGCCAAGAGCACTACATGACAAACCACCCCCAGAAATCAAATTCTCGTTGGAAGAGATCGGAAGAACCACCGACACTCTAAATCCTCCTTTAGTGATCTCTATGGATGTCATTGATGCAACAATCCGACGAGTCTTCGTAGACCAAGGGAGTTCTGCAGATATACTCTTCCGACGTTGCTTTGATGCACTCTGACTCACAGAAAAAAACCTTGAAAGTCATTCCGACGAGTTAGTCGGCTTCTCCGGTGAAAGAGTAGCCCCGGAAGGTGCAGGAGAGACCAAAGCCGAAAGGCGATCTCCAACAAGTCCAAGTAGGGCAAAAGTCCGAACAGGTGACCATGATCGCTAAAAACTTGCCGGAAGAGCTGAAAGAAAGGTTAACCAAGTTCTTGAAGCAGAATTCCGACCTCTTTGCGTGGACAATGGCTGACATGCCCGGGATAGATCCGAACTTCTCCAACCACAAGTTGTCCATCGTACATGGTAGCAAGCTGGTAGCACAAAAGCTGCGGCGAATGAGCCCAGAAAAAGTGGCTGAAATCAAGAAGCAGGTTCAAAGCCTTCTCGAAGCAGGATTCATCCAAGAAATTAAGTACCCCACATGGCTCAGCAATGTGGTAATGGTACCCAAAAGCAATGGAAAGTGGCGAATGTGTGTAGACTATACTAGTCTGAATAAGGCGTGTCCTAAAGACCCTTACCCACTCCTAATCATTGATGGATTGGTAGACAAAGCTTATGGGTATAAATTCCTCTTGTTCATGGACGCATATGCCGGATACAATCAAATTCCAATGTATCCCGAAGACGCTGAGAAGACGGCATTCATAACTCCAATCGGCAACTTTTACTACAAAGTAATGCCGTTCAGACTAAAAAATGCAGGGTCCACATACCAAAGACTCATGGACATGGTCTTCAAAGAATTAATCGGTGGCATCCTGGAAGTGTACGTTGATGATATGCTAATCAAGGCAAAAGCAGAAGAGGAACTAATCCCCAATATGGAAAAAGTCTTTAGCAGATTGAGGGAACACCAAATGCGCCTGAATCCAGCAAAATGTGCCTTTGCAGTAGAGGCCGAAAAATTCCTCGGTTTCATGCTGACCAATAGAGGAATTGAAGCCAACCCAGAAAAGTGCCAAGACATTACCTCCATGAAACGACCAGAATCATTGAAAGAGGTATAAGCGCTAACTGGCAGGCTAGCAGCCCTCTCAAGATTCTTAGCAGCATCAACCATAAAAGCAGCCCCCTATTCAAGCTGATGAAAAAAGGGGTGGAATTCAAGTGGACGGAAGAGTGCGAAGAAGCTTTCAAAAGCTTTAAAGAATACATATCCGCACCTCAGATCTTAGTGAAGCCGGAACAAGGAGAACCCCTAATTGTCTACTTGGACTCAACTGAAGAAGCAGTAGCAGGAGCTCTAGTCCAAGAAAAGAATAAAGTACAGCAACCTGTGTATTTTGTAAGCAAAACCCTACAAGGGGCAGAGCTGAAATACCAAAGGTTGGAAAAGTTGGCATTAGCACTAATCGTAACAGCCAGAAGACTGAGGCAATATTTTCAAGCCCATCCGATTGTAGTCAAAACGAATCAACCGTTAAGACAAGTACTACAGAAGCCGAACCTGGCCGGAAGGATGTTGAGCTGGTCAGTTGAACTCTCAGAATATCACATTATATATAAAGGAAGGGCAGGAATAAAAGGACAAGCGATGGCCGACTTCATTGCAGAACTCACCCCCAATAACGCGACCCCTGAATCCCCAGCATGGATCCTCCATGTGGACGGATCCTCAAACAACAATGGAAGCGGATGAGGAGTAATTCTTGAAGGACCAGACGGAGTCACGATTGAGGTGGCGGTGAAATTCCAATTCCAAGCAAGCAATAACCAGGCGGAGTATGAAGCGCTGATAGCAGGATTAAAATTGGCAAAAGAGGTTGGAGTCCTCGAGTTGGAAATAAGATCCAATTCTCAAATTGTCACCTCCCAAGTAAACGGAAGCTATCAGGCTAAAGATCCCCAAATGACCAAGTACTTCGAGAAGGTCAAAGAGCTCCAAAGCCTTTTCCAGAAAGTACAAATAAAGCACATCCCTCGGAAGGAGAATGACCAAGCGGACACACTGTCAAAGCTAGCCAACACAAAACCGAGCGGAAGCAACCGCACCCTAATCCAAGAGATAAAGGAGAAGCCCTCTATCGATGAACCCCAGGAGGTACTCACAGTCTCGATGGAGAGCAGTTGGAAAAGGCCCATCATCGACTTCCTCGTGAAGGGATCCCTCCCAAAAGAAAAATGGGAGGCCAATATGATGAGACGGGACGCTACAAACTATGTGATGGTGGGCGGCGAGCTATACCGAAGGGCAGCAGCCATGCCTCTACTCAAATGCATGGAAAAAGAGCAAGTCCCCACCATCATAGCCGAACTACATGAAGGAGCCTGCGGTCAACACCAAAGGGTGAAAACAATCATCAAAAGGATACTCTTAGCCGGAGTATATTGGCCCCATATGAAAGTCGATGTCATGCAGTACATCAAGAAGTGCCAAAAGTGCCAAGAGCACGCGAAGGTACAGAAGATTCCGGCAACTAAGCTATCCACCATAGTGTCCCCGTGGCCGTTCGACAAATGGGGAATAGACCTCCTCGGCCCTTTCCCAAAAGGACCCGGACAGGTCAAGTACCTTATTGTAGCCATCGACTACTTTACCAAGTAGGTAGAAGCTGAGCCGCTTGCATCGATCACTGCAGCCCAATGTCGGAAGTTTGTGTGGCGTAACATAATTACCAGATTCGGAGTTCCGAGAATCATCACTTCCGACAATGGAACTCAATTCACTGATAAGAAATTCAAAGAGTTCTCAGAACGGTTCCACATTCATCAGCAATTCTCATCGGTAGAGCATCCCCAAACCAATGGACAAGTCGAAACCATGAACAAAATAATGCTAAACGGATTAAAGAAAAGGCTTGACGACCAGAAAGACTGCTGGGGGATGAACTCGGAAGTGTACTATGGTCATACAGAACGACAGAGCAGTCGGCAACAGGGCTGACACCGTTCCAACTAACTTACGGCACGGAAGCAATGGTCCCGTTAGAAATTGTTGAAGAAATCGGTCGGGTCTTGGCCTACAACTCGGAGGAAAATGAAAAGAGCAGAGAAATCGATGTGGATTTAATTTCCGAAACCCGAGAAGAGGCAAGAATAAGGCAACAGTCGGCAAAAGAACTCTTAGCAGCCCGCTACAACAAAAAGGTCAAGAGTCAAGAGCTCGAAGAAGGAGACCTGGTGCTAAGAAGGGCTGACTTAGGAGGGAAAAATGCTGCACAAGGGAAATTAGGAGCAAAATGGGAAGGACCTTATCAAGTAGTCAAAGTGCTCGGAAAGGGAGCACACAAGTGCTGAGGACTTGGCACATCTCAAACCTGAAAAGGTACCATATGTAATAAAGAACGTAGTAGCATGTACTCTTTTTCCTCCCATCTTTATTTTTTTCCCAAGAGGTTTTTCGGATGACGAGGTTTTAATGAGGCGTGTAGGCGTTCCGGCCACCTTGGCCGTAATTAATAATAAAGTACTTTATTCATTTTCTTTTTGTCATTTTAAAGCATTATTCACTATGTATTTTCTTTTAGTCTCAAAAAAAAGAGAACAAAGAGCCCGGGAGCCATATATTAAGGCTTTAAAATTAACCTAAAGGGCAACCTATAAAGTGGTCGAATAAAAAACCACAGCACCACACCGGGCTGATCGCCCGGATGATGAGTTGCAAATAAAACAAGTTATGCATACGAATAGTAAAAAATTCAAAGACATCGCGCAAAGCAAACTTAAGACAAGCACAAATTATAAAGTGCACAAGAACAAAAGGCAATGTTCAAACGCCAAAGCACAAAACTAAACAAGGTCACCAAGGCCAAAATTGAGCAAAAAGTTGTGAATATAAGCAATCGGAGGAAAAGCAAAACAATGTTAAAAAATTTTAAGCAACAAAAATTAAAGTGGCCGAAATATCCACAAAAGTCTAAAAACGCCAAACAAGTGCAATTAACGTATATGCCACAACTTCAAAACCAAAACAAAAAATTGTTCATTACAAAGATTCTAAGAGGGACATTCCCCACCTTCTCGAGCAATGCTCCCCGGCTCTGACTGCTGACCTTGCTGGGCTTGTTCAGATCCCTCCAACTGCTGCTCTTGAGAAACGGCGTCTGACTGAGGAGGATCATCCACCGAATCCAAATCCTCATCAGAAACCTTTTTTTGGTCAACAATTTTCCTAGTCTTTGGATCCCAGCGAGTGTCCAAGGTGATTACCGAAAAATCAACCCCAGGGCAAAGATGAGTAACCTGGTCCAAAGTGGTCTCCAAGGTCTCTTGGCACATGACCACGACCTCATCGCCAGACTCTTCCACTCGGCTTCCCAATACTCAGCAACGGCGGTGGTCGAGCTCAGAGAACTTTGCTTCTCTGCCAAAGAAGAATTCAACACTCCAACACTATTCTCAGCCATCTCAGCCCTTTTTAGCTCATTCTCAAGAAAAAGTTGGCAGGAGGCTAACTGTGTGTTCAACACCTTGATGTTCTCCTCCAATTGGTTGATGCGGTCCAAGGCAGACTGACGCTCACCCTCCCTCTATGAAAGTTGGTCCTTTAAAGAATCAACTTCCTTCTTCAAAGAAAGATAGGCCAGCACCGAGTTCTTCTCAGCCGTCAGCACAACAATCTGATCCTGAGCAGCAGCAAGCTCTTTCTCAGCCTTAAGCTTCAAAGAGAGAGTGCCCTCCAAGCCAACCTAAAAAAAATCAAAACAAGCATACAAATAACACAAGAGGGCTTTCAAAAAAAGCAAATACTCAAAAGTCATAGACGAACACCAACCATACCTGGAAGCAAGCGAGAGCCTTAGTGTTAAAGCGATGAGACTCCCCAAGCAGCTACTCCGGAGCCATCTTCACAAGAGCCCGGCAAACGGATGATGAAGCCACCTCGCCATCAATGGCTTTCCGGTAATCAAAAGTGTCCGGAAAAGCTAAGTCCACGGGATGCACATCATGTTCCCAGGTTGAGTCCTCACCAAGCCCCCGGAGGGCAACCTCAGTCTCAAGGCAGATAGTACCTGGAGGTACTTTCTTCTGAAAGCGAGTAGTAATTGAAGGGGAAGGCTGGAGAACGATATCGATAGGTGAAGCAGCGACGCCAATCGAAGAGGACGTGCCGGCTACAGCAGAAGAAACAGCAACAGGGATGTTCGCCGGGTTGGTAGTCGGAAGGATAGAACGAGGACCCATCTTGGAAATGTCCGCCATTTGAGCCCTAAGTTTGTCAAGACGATTCTGCTTCATCTTCACCTCCAACAAACTATCTGTAAAAAAAAAAAAAAGAAAAGAAAGAAAGAAAAAAGGAAGGATTATCAAGAGGGTGAAAAGATGAGAAAAGCAGAAGAAAAGCACAAACATAATAATCCAGACATAGATACCAAGAAATTGGGCAACTTCAAAGTCGTTGTGATCAAGGATCTAGCAATAGGAAAAATCGTTTCCTTTTTTCGGCAAACCGGCCGGAAGAGACAGCAAAAATTTACAGGCAGCCGTCTCTAGAAGGTCCAGATTGAAGACGGTAAAATCCTTCATGTTTGGATTCCAGTACACCCAAGGGAAGGGGCTACCTTCATCATCCAGCCAGAAGGCCTGCTTACCAGGAACAGCCAGCATATTGAAATAGTACCACTTAAACTCCTGGATTGACTTTTCGTACGTAGCCCTTCCCGGAAGGAGGAAACAAAACATCGTAAATGTATAGAAACAAGCGAGCCGTGGGACGGAAGCCGAAATGCAGGAAAACTCGCTCAAACGCCCGCAAGAAACCCCACCCGTTCAAATGCAGTTGGCTGACAGCCACCTTGCAGCGGCTTAACATGGACCTCTGGAAATCCGTAAGAGGGAAGGTGACTCCCAGCCGCATGAACAACTCTTGGTACACGCGGTCGGAGGGCCTAGCGGCCTCCAGCACGTAATCCCCCTCTAACTCCGAATCCCTCATTAAATTAATGTGGCGGAAGAGCTCGGGCAGGGAATCACCGTGAACTACTGATGGTTGGGTGAACACCTCTTCGTCCACCCATCCATATAACTAGGCCTCGGCCTCGGTCGATGGCTGCGGTTCTTTCACATCCTGGCAAGATCTTTTCTTCCCCATTTCCTAGAATTCAAATAAATAAACGAGCTTGCAGCAAGAAGCAGGGCCAAATTTTTTAGAAAAGCTGAAGGAAGAAGAAGAAAAAGGGGGAAAAGAGATACTTGCATCCGTCAAGGAACGATCACACAAAAACAAACAATGCTTTAGAAACAGAGTACAGAAACGAAAAGAATAGTACATGTAGAAAGAGCCACTGCCAAGACTAAGCCTGGAAAGAAGCAAGGAATTTTCTCCTTTGGACTCGCAAAGATAGAGCACTCAGAAATGAATGAGGAAGCGAGAAGAAAAGAGGAAGATAACCCAAAACTTTTGAATCCCTAAAGAAGCTTTCTCAATACGCTTTCAGGAGTTCAAAGGGGAAAATACTAATGATGGGACGGTTACTGGAACTTTGAAAACCGTTCCCACACTTTTTCTTTCAAAAAACGTGAAATGCCATCATTACCCACAGCCATGTCAGCACAAGGGAAAAGGAACAACAACTTCCCTCAAAGCCTGACATGTGGCAGCTGGAAGACAGCCCAACCGGAACCACCCAGAAATAACCTAAACTACTCGGAAATTGAACGAATGCAATCATTTTCCGAGTGGGGGCAATGTTACGGACCAGCCCAATAGGGCCCAATACGCTAGTCTATACTAAATGTACTTGGCCCATATGGTCAAAGATCAAGCTAAAAGAGTAAAGATTCGATACAATCACAGCAGATTCTATCCGAATCTTAACAACCTACTATTATATAAACTGGGGAAAATACCCCCAAGGTACGCATTCTCTAAACCCTAAACTCCCTTAGTAGCCCTAGAATCTCATAATCCTAATTCTGGGATTCTGATGCTATTTCATTGTCACATCAACCACCTTCTTCGGTCTCTAGCTCTCGGACTCTTCCGAGTACTTTCCTCGGAAGGAACATTCTCTCTCATTCATTCTCACTGTTTATTCTCCCTCGCGACTAAGGTCCATTGGATCGTTGTTCAGTACTTCTGTGCTTAACAGCACCGAAATATAAAGATATACTGCATCGAAATAAAATCCAACATGCATCAAAAAAATGAAAGCACAACCAAACTTAAAAAATCATGTAAACTCAAAACTGCATCGAAATATAAACGTATATTGTACCAAAATAAAAAATAATAATGTACAAAAATAAAATCTTTTTCTTATTCTTCTATGTCTGCATCTTCTTCTTCTACAAGCTTCCATTCTAGCACAACATAAAACACAAAATACAAATATGAAATCTAACAACAAAAAACGAAGAAAAAGACGACGAAAGTTATAGAACGAAATCTAACAACGAAAGAAGATGAAAACAAAGATCAAATCTAACAACGTTGTAGAACACAAAAACGAATTTACCTCACGTAAACAACGCAGAGAACGACGCAGAAAAATGATGCATAAGAAGAATGTTGCAGAAGAACGATGCAGAATCATCAATCACGAGGATGAAATCAAAAACGTTGAAGAAGAAGAATTGGCGCGAACGAATTGGCGCGAACAAAAGAAGACGTTATAATAAGAGAAAGAGGCGTGTGAATGAATTTACTTGGTTAGCCACTTGATTGGTAAAACCACTTGTTCACCTAGAACTATTCTTCAATTAAATCTTTCTCCACAACATTCGTTTTGTTATATTGTAAGTAGCAAAATCAATTTCTTTAACTAAAGGAATAATTTTATAAGTTAGTCAGCTTGGTATAATACTAAAAGTATTCAATCAACCTTTTTTAAATATTAATATGATGTATTTCTTGAAGTGTTGAAAATTAAAGTTAATCAGAAAAGCTAATTTTATAATAATTTTGAGATTACACATTTAGAAATTTCAATAAAGATAATAAAATTGGAATATAATTTGAAAGTTGAGAATTAAGGGAAAAAAACATTTATAAAGGAATAGAAGTGCTCGCGAGGCAGAAGAAGGAAACAACGTGAGGTAGGTGAATATGAAAACTTTATCACATGATATTACACTGGAATTATAGAGGATTAAAAGGGGTGGTAAAATGGGACGTGTTAAGAAAATGGTGCAGAAATTGGAGGTTTGGATGTTGGGGCTAGTTGAGACAAAAGTAGTGGAATTAAGGAGTTTAAGATCAAGAAAATGTGGGGAAATTTGGATTTCCAATGGAAAGTAGTGAATGCGGACAATAACAGTGGAGGGTTAGTATGTGTGTGGGAGACTGATTTCTTTAAATTGAATCAATCGTTCAAGAGTGAGAGATGGATGTGCTTGGTGGGCAATTTGGTGGAATTAGATGAACTGGGGCACAACTACACGTTGGAGGGCTTCAATTATTGAAAGTCCAAAAGAATCAAGACTTGTCATTATATTATATTGTGATACATGTTCTAATTCTTGGCTTCTTGCAGATCCTAGTAGGAGACTAATAGGAGAATAATTCATGGTATTGTGGCTGTCTTTGTTTCTGAAATTACAGGTCAATGTGTTGGGATACATGGGAAGTGGGTGCTAGGACTATTGGATGTAAACAGGATGTCAGTTCATGTGTTGTGGCAATTTATGTAATGTGTGATACTGCTGACATTGGCGATGTACCGGGTCTTTGATAGCAATGTCAAAAGGGACTCTTGGTGCTCACTATTGGAGGGTAGATTAGACATTTTAATCACTTAGTTAGTTAGTTCCTTGATTAAATATATATACTAGTTTGTTGATTCTGTTATTTAAGAAGCTCATTTTTTTCATTTTTATTTCTCATGTACTCACACTTCAAACGCATTCTCTTTTCTCTGTTCTTGTACTATCTTCTCTCTTTGATGGTAAATTGCATTTTTGAGCTTCTTTATTTCTTTTCATTCTGGTTGTTCTCTGCACTCTGCATTCTTATGCATTTGGCTGAAGTTTGATACTCACCTCTTGTAATCTCCTGTTCGGTCGAGAATAAAACCAAACTTTCTATAAAAAAAAACCAAAAAATTTTTATTTTATTTTATTTATTTGTCATTATTTAGCTGTCATATATTTATATTGTTTTGTTGTACTAAAAATACAATTCATTTTCACATTCTAAGACATCTATTGTTATGTCACATGAACAAAATTCAAAGTGTTATGCTAGGTGTACACCAAAATCAGTCATTAAAATCAGCCACCAATGTATAATACGCATTGAAATATAAAATACACATTAAAAATGATTTCAACTACATATGTATTTTATATTTCAATATGTATTATACATGGTGACTGATTTTAGTGTGCAAATAGAATTATTCTTATTTAAAATATGGCACAATTTTCTTCAATCTCTAAATGCTAATAGTAATATTTTTTCATTTTTTTTTATCAAAGATATATTAGGAAAAAATTCGAACTCGAAACCTTTGTTAGGGAAGGGAACAAATGACATTTGAACTACATTTGAACTCGAAACCTTTTTTTCTTGCTTGCTAAATCTATTCACTTCATTTTCATAAAATAAAAATTATAATGTCATTTTGAAGACCATTATTATCCCTATAAAATAATAATTAATTAATAAAAATGTAACTGCTCTTTTTATATTAATTACAAATCATAAATCACTCTTATTCCAAGACTAAAAGTCCTATATCTATCTAATTTCAAATAACTCGCTTTTTTCTAGTGTTCAGAAAATCGGACCGGGCGGGCCAATTCGACCAAAAAAACTAGGAACAGTCCCTTGCCCGGTCTGATTCATGGGCAAAAACTGATTGGCAGAAGATCGGTCAAAACCCTGAACTAGTCAAATCAGACTGATTTTTTAGCTTTTTTAATTAAATATTAATAATATTATATTTTAAATAATTTTAAATTATTTATTATATATTTAAATAAACAGTCCGATTACGGTTTGATCTCGATCGAACTTTTAAATTCTTGAACCAGTCACTCCACCGGTTCAATGGTCGGTCTGGTTATCTTAACCTTGTTTTTTCAAGATTTGAATTTTGACTCATTCTTCTTTTCTCTATCTCTTTCTTAATAGTAATATATACATACACATTTTATCAATTTGTTTTCTTTTTTTCCTTTAAAACTTATGCTCATAATTGTCACATGCTATAATATTAATTTAGTTTTTGCTCTACTTCTGGCCGGGAGGATGATAAGGTACCATGATAACATGACCGTCATCCTAATTATCCTTAGGATGAATCAACAGATTTCAAAGGCATCAACTTATTGCATCTAAACGGGCAATAAAAAAATTTGCATTTTAACATTTTTAAGAAAAAGAAAGTGCTTCCTGCTTTGAAGATGTAATATTCATAGTGTACATATGTTACATTATTTTCTTGGATAAGTAAAATTTTACATAAGATAAATTATTATTTTGTTTGAACACTCAATAATTGTTAGAGATGATTTTTTTACAAGTGAGGAAAAAATTTTCTACTAAAACTGTAAATGAATATGAACTCCTAACAACAATAAAAAGACATAGGATAATGTATTTTACAGAAAATTAACTTCATCTTTATCATTTCAATAAATATATTATTTATTTCTCATTGTTGATATGTTATACATAATTAACTATAATTTGTTTTGAAACAATATTCGTCTTCTTTGTATTACATAAATACAAACAACTACAACATTAAAATCATTTATATACATTTCTTTTTATGAATATTTTTTGTATCTTTCTTTTTTATGAATATAGTTTGTAAAAGTATGTTTATAAATTTTATCATATTATCACAACAAATTTATTTTTTTTTCGCCCATACGTAGTATAAAAATGAACATACTCTTTCGTTTGAAAAAATAAAGATTATTTACTCTGATTTTAGGAATTTTGAAATAGTTTTTAGGGTTTTACTAGTTTCGTCAATCCAAGCATATTTTTCATGGTATAGATAGTTTAGTTTTTTTCACAGGTAGCTTTGCTATCGCCTAAATATTTAGGCTTAGAAATTGTTATTTACTCAATTATATATTATATGTAAATATTCATACATATTTTAAATAAGTTTATAGCCAATTGACAAAAGATTCTACATACCAAAATTAGAAGATGAGTTTTATTATTCTATTTTTATTTTTACATTAAAATCAGCTATTAAAATTAACTACCAATATATAATACACATTGAAATATAAAATACATACTTAAAAATAAATTAAACTATATAATATTGAACAGTTCTAGCATAAAGAATTAAATTTATAGAGAGAGAAATTATAGAATATCTGTGCAATTATAGAAGAACATGCGTTACTTGACTATGTCAGAAGAAAGAGAAGACTTAAGACTGTGTGCCGAAGCATGAACTTACAACTTACAAGGGAGTCGGTTCTCATTAAGCCATTTGAGGATTGGCTGGCCATGTTTGTGGGTGAGTTTTAACCTAGGGCTGGCAAAATGAGGATCCTCATGATCCTCGTACTTTTGCACCGCTGTACACTTCCAGGTATTGACACGTGGCTGCTTCACAGATGGTCATCTACTAGTTTTCACTCGTTCAAGGCGCGGACAGTGTTGTGTGAAATTAATGGTGGACGCCTCTGTGTGGAGGGAATTCAAAATATTAAAAACTTATGGGTTACCCAAGAATTTATTATTAGCTTGGTTATTTTTATCCATAGTTGGGCCATTTGTATGGAAAAATCCTCTAAGTTTAAAAAATCACGAAGGGGCCAACGTAGTTTGGTCAAGAACCATGAACGAGTTGAGGTTAATAAAAAAAATCATTGATTTGTAATTTAAAAAAAAAGATAAACTAGAGTAATCATCAGATTCGCTCAAACTAAATTTGTATTTATCCTTTTTTAAATTCATATATAAAAACTATTCTTCATAATCATATCAGATATAAATTAAAAGTAACGTTAGGTATACATTTATTTTGTTAAATTAAGTCCAATCAAATTATTTATTTATATGTTAAATAGAAAATTATTTTGATTTCAAATAGTATAGAAGAATAGTATAGAAATAAGCTTTTATTTTATATCAAAATGATTTTTTATATTAACATAATATGAATGACTTAATTGAATTTAGTTGAGAAAAATAGATACCTAAAATTAAATTAAATGTATAACTTTTCTTAGTAAATCCTAATTAACCACCAACAATCATTAAATCAATTACATACATTATTTGCGTAAATTATGGTTAAATAATAAATATAAATATTGGAAAAAAAATATCAAAACTACCCATAAAAGATTCGAGTGCTGACAAAACTATCTATGAAAAAAAAAACGAATTTTCAACTCAAGAAACATGAGTTTTCTATGACAAAATTGCCCAAACATTATTAACGATGTGTTGATTTTGGATAGTTTTGGGTGACAATTGGGTAGTTTTGTCATACAAAACCCATCTTTCATAGGTAGAAAACTCAGTTCGTTTCTTTCTTTTATGAATAATTTTTTCTACGTTCAAATCTTTTGTGGATAATTTTGATATTTTTTTATAAAATATATATTAAAAATATAAAATAATAAATAAATTTATATATAAATATATTATAACTAATTAGTGATTTAATTTCACTTTATACATGGTATTCTTTTTTTTAATTTATCTGAAAAGACCTAATTTTTATTCTAAATGGTAATTGTGTTATCGTCTACCACAATTGTTGATGCTTTTTATTTTTTAACAGGTATCATATTTCCCACTTACATATCTAAATAAGAATATAAATTGATTAATTAAAAAAATCATAATGTGACCACCTTATACCAAATTATTTTTTAAAGAGAGATTATATATCGATATCTGCGTATTAATTAGGTGTGACTCATGAGAGATATATATATATCATATTCTAATATTTTATAACTAACTATATTAAATAAAATATAAAATCTACCATGTATGCTCCAACATTTTTTTAAATAATAATAATAATAGGATAGAAAAACAAAAGATTATAAATTTATAACCCACGTGAGAAGGGCCATCGAATACCTAACGGGGTATCCAATGTCATTTTTGGAAAGCTTTGTGTACATTTCTTAAAAATATATAATTATAGGGTCGAATACTAAAAGACATAGAGACCAAAAAACCGGTGGAGAAGGTACAAGGATCATGAGGATCCTCATTTTGCCAGCCTCATGTTAAAACTCACCATGTTTGTGGGTTGTTTTTATTGATAACTTGTTGGGTATTTTCCAAGGTTCAGAGAATCGGACCGGTCACTGAACCGATGAACTGACTGGTTCAAGGGCTTAGAGGTTCGACCTAGATTGGACCGTGGTCGGACCGTTTACTTAAAAATATAATAAAATAATTTAAAATCATTATAAAACTATTTAAAATATAATATTATTAATTTTTAATAAAAAAAAGTTAAAAAACCGATTCGATTTGACCGGTTCACGGTTTTTGACCGATTTTAACCGATCTGATGCCAATCGGTTTTTGCATGTGAACCGAATCAGACAAAGGACCGGTTTTCGATTTTTCCGGTCGAACCGGCCGGTCCGGTCTGATTTTCAGAACACTGGTATTTTCAATGCATAATGGCCTGCCAAGAGTTGAATGAATTTGAAAGAAATGTGTATTGGGGTAGAGTTGATGAATTTGATGGATGAAAGCACGGCCTACTGGGGTAGAGTTAATGATTTTTTTTAATCATATTTTATTTAATTTATAGTATGTTCAACCGTTTTTTATTATTTTTAAGAAATTAATTTTATATTTTATTTGTAAAATTGTAAATTTGATATAAATAATAACAAATTATTTAAGAACAAAGTAGATGTTTTATAAGTTATTTAACATTTAGAATATATACAATAAACAAATTTAAATTAAATAAGATATGAAAAATTATTGTATTTTTATTATATATAACAAAATCAAATTAAAGATTCACAAACATTATTTGTAGAAAATGTAAAAAATTGTCTTCAAAACACATTGTTCTTCATGTATAATTCTATTGTTTTCTTTTCAATTTTATATTCAATACATTATATTAAACTATCTTAGGTCCTTGTTACTTTCTAGCGATTGATTTTTATTTCATGGCATCATCTTGTTATGTATCACGTATTATCATGTGGTTTATCCATTTTCTATATTTATATACATATATAATTATCTCGTGGCTATTAATATATATTGATTATACTATTCTCATTTTTCATTTTCTTCCTCTCTTTAACTTTCTATTCACTCGACTTATGGGGCAAACATGTAAAAATACATATCGAATAACAATGAATAATATATTTTTTTTGTAAATAAGATTAATGAGCCAAAATTATATTTCTATTTGCATAAATATTATTAAACAATAAAGAGATAGGAGAAAGATATAAGTTTTTTCATGAGACAATTTGTTTATTTATAATTTTTAGTATAATTTGTTTATTATATTTTGGTGCTTTTAATTTGTTTATAATTTATTTTTTCAATTTAATTAAAAGTAAATATATTTTTATACCCCTACATAATCAATAGTGTAGTTTTGTTAAATGTATTAACAAAAATATGTTTCGACCTTTTCATTTTATCATTAATAGGTACAGAAAATTTTACGTCTTTTCTATAAAAATAATATTATAATAGGAATAATTAAACCCTAAACACAATCACTTGAATGACTCCTCTTAGGGTGCGTTTGGTTCTGAATAGAAAACTGAGACTCAGTATTGTGTTTATTGGACAGAGATTGGAACTAAAATTTCAGTCTCAGTCCTCAGAATTTCAGTATTTTCAGTACCTCTAAATTGGAGGGATTGGAAGACTAGGTACTGGGATTGAAACTTTAATAATATTTTTTTACTCAAATACCCTCAATCAACATTATTGTTTCCAATACTAACTTTTATTTCGACTCCATTAACTTAGTTTAATCTCTATCTCTCAGTCTCTATCTCTAATTAATTTTAAACCAAATATAATACATAAACTTATATCAGTCTTAGTCTTTCAGTTTCAGTTCTCCAATTTTAATCTCTCATTCTCAGTCTCTCTTCCAAACGCACCCTTACTAATGACCATACTTTTGATATATTCTTCTACCATTTTTCATGCTTGTCTTCATTCTTCCTGTGGTGACATTTAATAACCACATCCAACAAATATATGATTAATTGGCATAAATATAGCATGTTGTCCCTGTATTCACCTGTTATCTTCTTTTGTCCTATTTTCTCATATTTTCTTACTTTTTAATAATTTGTCTATAGAATATTGGTTCACTAAAATTGATAAATGAATCATCTTTTTTCGCCAAAGGTACCTCGTATTCTTATAACTTACATATAAAATCATACATTGTAGAATATAATTTTATTAAAGCGTGTATGGTTTCTTACTCTCAAAAGAAAAACCTCGTTCATTTCAAACCTCTTTTTCTCAGTCCACGTGCTAAACATTATAAAAAATTTCTCTTGTAATGTTCTTTATCTAACTCATTTATCATTGCACAATTTTGTCCATTTTTCATTTCTCACTTCTATTTTTTTTACATATTTTTTTTTATTTTTATCGTTGATGAAAAGTATATAAAAAATAATAATGAACTACCATAAAAGTAGATGAAGGATTAAAAGAAGTTACATGAAAGGCGAAAGAAAAATGATCGTAGAAAATGTGATTAAAAAAAAAAGTGAGTTGAGGTTAATAAAAATATAACTACTTTATAAAAAAAATGAAAATTTGTTTAGTCACACTTCTGACCAATTTATAAATGAATAGTTATAAATTATTAATTAGTAATAGAGTTAAAATAGAAAATAAAAATTGCACACTAAAATTCTTATACTACCATCATATATTGTTATTATAGATAAATATATATTATTATAGATACCTATTGGACACACCAATAATCCCCTTTTTTTTTTGTGTTAATGTTAAACCAATTTTCTACTCTGAATTAATGCAACTTTTTTTTGTCATGATTATTGGACACACATCAATAAATCTATACTAGTTTTTTGAAGTCCAAATACCTATATTTTCCACCACACACCGAAAAAGGCTCAAGCTATTTGAAGCATATGCACGGCTCACATAGCTAGCTTGCTTCATATTATTGATTTACGTGACTCTAATCATATCAAAAAATGAATATCTTCAAAACAACATCTTCACCGTAGCATCACTCGTATATGAATAAAATTATGAGCATTTGCATAGTAGCTATTAGCTACATCTTCACATCCACAAATATAGTTGCTATTCAAAATTTCAACTTTAATTTCTATTATTAATTAAAATTTTCTAAATGAGTAGTTTGACATCTTTTCGATTTGAACTAAGGACCTAATTAAGTTAAAAATTACTTCTGTGCATGACCATGTAGACGTTAAACTATTTTATTTTATAACCTAATTAAAATTTGAACAAAATAATTTTTTTTCCTAAATGATTAGTTCCAACTTAAATAATAATAATAATAATAATAATAATAATAATAATAATAATAATAATAGATTAGAGATCAATGAGATCTATTTGGAAATAACATATTTAATGATTTGGAATATCCAACTACATGAATTATCTTTCAGTATAATATAATGTATGTTTTACATTAGAATTAAAAAAAATGAACGATTTAGAAAATTTCTAATCCGCAAAATTAATCAATTGAGATTATAGTTATGAAAACTTAATCATCACTCCTACCCAAAATACTATGTCACTTACATATCAGAGTAAATCTAACTTCTTTTTTTTTTTTAACATATTCAAAATATAGTTACTCACATGTCACAATAAATAAAGCCAACTTTTTACATAGCAAATAAAATATTAATTGATAATCAAATCAGTCCCCTTAAAGATAGGTTTTTTTTAAGTCAAATTTTTATCAATGGAAATAGTTATTCAAAGATTAAAAATCATAGTTGTGGTTTTGTTACTCTATTAACATAATTAAGTAGAAGTAGTTAATTTGTAGAGTATAGGATACAACACAATCATGACCTAATTAATTTTCTTCTAAAAATTTTACTAGGTGTTCAGTTGCATTTTAGTATTTTACTATTTCATAAACTTAAATAATTATTCCAAAACTAATAATTAGATATCAAATTGTCACAAAAAAAAATTAGAAATTCAATTATTGTAGAGTACATATACGTGCTCTTTTCTGTACAACTTCAGTTATTTATATATGATTTATCAAAGACAAATTAAAAAAAGTAATTAATAATTGGATATGATGAGGAATTTACATAACGGAAGGTAACACGACCAAAACATCTACCCAAAATATTAAAGTTGATATTATGTAATTCCAAGCAATCTTTTTTGATCATTAACTAGATATACAGCATCAATAGCAGTTGGCGTAGAAGAAATATAAGCCATCCTAAACTGTAAGTATAGAAATTACATAATACTTTTGCCTGATGACCCAAATTGATATGTATCTACTGTGATGATTGAATATAGGAAGAGCATCCATGCGTTGCTATTCAAAATATAGCAAGACAAATAATGCTTTTAAGGTGATAGCTAAATAATATAGTGATTAAATAAAGACGTGATTAAATTAATTTTAAAATGATATTAAGAGATTACTTGGACAATTCAGATGCCACTAGAAGTCTAGAACAGATAAAAACTTTGATAGTCGGAGTACATTAGAATACATGAGAATATGATGTTTAAATAATTAAATTCTATATAATTAATTTAGCATATTATCTTTGTTCTTATGTAAATATAAAACTTGAAAAATACTTATTTAAGTCTTTAATATATTTATTAAAAAATATATTTTTTATCCAAACTCTAACTATGTATTTTGATTAGTAAAATATATATTTGTTCTATAGGTTAAGAATATGCAAAATAGATTTATCAGGTAATAATATTAATAAAAGTTTATTAAATTATTATTTTTAATATTAGAACAATTTTTTATATAAGAGGTAACAAATTTTTTTAAGGTTTCAAAATTAACTTTTTTTTAATAATTATTATTGTTTTTATTTGTACATAATATAAATATACTAATAGAATTAATTATAACAAAATAAAGTATTTCTAATTACAATAAAAAAATCATTAACATGAAACATTATTTGTTTTAGTTGAAAATTATGATATATAATTTTTTTTATTATTATTCTTTATAATCATAGTTTTATATAGAGTTAATACATGAATTTAGAAAAAAAAATTAAATGAGATCAACCATAATTGTATTGTAACCTAAGTACTCTATATGTACTCTTCGTTAGGGTTGAGAATGGGTCGAGCCTAACTGAGCTTTGGTTTAGATGAGTCTAACCATTATAAGTAGGCTTTATTTAGATTTGAGCCCGACCTGTTTAAAAGTCTGTTAAACCCACAAACCTATTTTTAAAAACCTGAATTATATATAAAAAAAATAATTTTCACTAAATACAATCCAAAAGTTATAATTCATTATAAATTATAATTTAATAATATATCGACCATTAATCATATATAATATAGTATAATTATATTTACACTTTTTTAAAAAAATTATACTATTGATTTTTTTTAAATTTATCATAAATTAGTGTTTAAAATTTAAACTAAAAAAATCTCATTTTTATATTAGACAGGAGGATCAACGAATTTTATAGACTTTTTTAAACTTATAACCTAACATGTTTAATAAAATTAGTCGAGTCTAAAACAAATCTAGCCACGAATTCCCTTCAAGTAACCCGCCGGCCTATTAATATCCATCCCTACTCTCCATGTATTCTGCATTAATACACAAGCAAACAATTATAATATTATAATAAGTACTTATCTCGAGCTATATACCTACCTGTAGGGAAAACAATTATAATACTATCCTGGACAAGATAATAATATCAAAAACATTCGGTAAACATATAAGAAAATAATCTAATATGTTATTTTTTTTTTTAATAACATCGATGAAATATTTTTTTTAATGGTTTTGGTTCTCAAGATAAAAGTCCAAAACATAAAAAATTGGAGGAAAAACTACACCACAATTAAGATGAGAAGAGAGTGGAGAGAGGAAAGAATATATAAGGAAAATGAAGAAGAATGTTAATATCAAATTTTTTTTTATTCTTTTCTAATATTTGGTTTGGAAGTTTGGCTCAAATAATAATAAGTTCACGTATCATATTATCCTCTAAAAATTTGCTGTCTTTTATGAAAAATATGATTATATTGCTAATTAATTTTTAATATTAATTATATTTTTCAACAATTAAAAAGTATAAGTATTTTTTTATTAGAAGAAACAGAACTATTCTCACAAAAAAAACAGAACTATGTTATTATCACTTGTTATATACCAAGATGATGGCAATAAAAAATAAAAGAAAAGAGGTTCACTAAGAGAGAAGGTTTTTAAAAAATTAATAATCATAATAAGATTAGTATATGAGCAGGAAATGAATGAAGAAAAAAGAGAAAATAATGGCAATAATAAAATTTATTTTTTATTATTTTCTCTTTCTTCTTCGTAAAATTCAAAAAATAAAAACTTATAATGAAAAAAAAAACATAAACCAAATCCACACTAAAGTATTTAGTTTCAAATAAAATTTTCTGCTGGAGATAATAATGAAATACTTTTAATTTGTGAAGATAATATTTATTTTGGAAACTTTTAAAACTAAATATATTTGAGGTATTTTTACTCATCCTTTATCATTAGCTAATAAAACAAAATATATATTCTTTTAATTTTCTTTGTAAACCAAAATCATCCATTAAAATTAGCCACCATTATATGAATAAGAGTAATGCTACGGAGCCAACACTAGAGAACCCATATGGAGCTCATCAGTGTAATTAGGGAAATAATAGGTAGTAAAAGAAAAAAGAGAAATGAAAAAAAAAAAGACTATTGGCCACGGCTAACAAACTATAGCTCCCTAAACTTTCTCTATGAATAATGTATAGTATATGTATAGTTTTATACATTAATGACTAATTTTGGTGACTAATTTTAATGTGTAAATAGCATAACCCAACTAATATTATCTCAGCTTCCAATTAGTATTAATAATAAATTCATAATCTATACTAACATTATCATTTAGTTAATAAATAAATTCAATATCTCGTATAAAAATTGATACACAAATTTTAAATTAAGTATATACTACATATATGGTAACGAGCATATATTTTTTTTTGAAAGGTTGGTAATAAGCATATACTATATTACTTTTTATAATTGTGTCATGTTAGTAATTATACTTATATGTTAATTTTATAATTTTTCAATATAAATAATAATAACTTTTAAAAATAATGATACAAAACTTTAATAATCTAATAAATTATATTTAGCTTACAATTAAAATCTATATAAAAACTATGATAATAACAATTTTTATTATAAATATTTAATTTGTATATATTATTTAATCTGCTAAAATATGTTTAGTAATGATCTTTATTGCTATTATTTTTTCATTATTCATAATCCATAAAATGAATTGCCGAAATATCAAAATACGTGTTTGGACACTGCACACCAAAATATCACCATGTGTCCGCATGTTCAATTTTATTTTTAACTTATATCCTTAACATGAGTTTAAAAGAAGTATAGATTATTATTTATTAAAACAAAAATTATCTTAAATACTTTACATAATTGAAAAAACATTAAAAATATTAATTTTTATTTTTAAGATAAAAGTATCAAGATATTATTGTATTTTTTTAAAAAGACATTATATTTTATATATATGTCATGTCAACATGTCATATATAAATTGAAATTAATATGTCCGCATGTCTCATATCGTGTCGTGTCCATGTCAGTATCTGTTTATCATATTTTATCTTCAAATACAGGTAACGAAAGAAAACTTTAAAATTATGCTATTGAATATCATTCTCTAAAAGATGTAAGTAAATAAGTGTTGGGCATTGCAACCATGTCCATGGAGAATTAAAATAGAGAAATAGGAAAGAACAATGACACAATCACAACACAAGAGAATTAACGTGGAAACTCAAAAACAGGGAAAAAACTACGGTCGTTGCCAAACGACAACCAAGAAAATATTATGAAACAAGGATTACTCCCACTGTTACGATGACTACACCATCTACACTTTTACAAGAGAAAACTCTAAAGTAGAAGAAGGAATTTAAAAGTCATACAATGTGTATTGACTTGGTACAATTAAAACTCTCTACTTAAGTCCCTATTTATAACAAAAAGGCCCACCCACACTTCTTACACCAAGCGATGTGGGACTTTCAATACACACACTATTTTCAACCAAACCCAACAATCTCCACCTTGATGGAAAATAATAACATTGTCAACACCGACAATCATAGCTCAATAGCTATCACACTCCACCATAAAAAAGTGCATCCACTTAGAATTAACCAATCCTAAGAATTTCTTC
>JASCZI010181644.1:25158-46273 GCA_036250425.1 Stylosanthes scabra
GTCGAACAAACCTTGCTAAGACTTTATGGTGTTGCTTCCATGTTGACTTTTTTTGGAAGTACCTCAGCCATCGACATAACTCCACCATCACACAACTTGCATCAACCGCCAATTAATACCCATGTGTAATTGTGGACTCGTAACAGCACATCCTCTTCCATGACAGTGCGGATCTACCAAAAGGATACATCTCTCAAGATTTCAGAGGATATCTTCATATCTCTCAACCAGAGAGGCGCTGACTTAGAGCCTTTTGCCGAACTTGCTCCACCAGGACAATATCTCCTTATATGCCCAGATTCTCCGCATATTGTGTAACCCAGATTGTATCAATACATCCTTGACTTGAACTCGCCACAAGCCAAAGAACATCCTTCTGTCGAATCTCTCTATATCAAACTTCACAGCGCTTGAAAACTGTACCATTGCAGCAACACTGCAACAACCAAGCAACCACGAATGAACAATTCTCCAACACTACACAGGATAGTTCTTTTCTGATGTGGAAGATCAGACAAGGCTGCAACCACAGAGCATACTAAGAATTTACATCCACCGAACCATAGCTCTGATACCACTTGTTGGGCATCGCGACCATGCCCCATGGAGAATTAAAATAGAGAAATAGGAAAGAACAGTGACACAATCACAACACAAGAGAATTAACGTGGAAATCCAAAAACAGGGAAAAAACCACGGTCGTTTCCAAACGACAACCAAGAAAATATTATGAAACAAGGATTACACCATAAATCACAATATTTTCTACTCCGGCACCAAGCACTCCCCACTATTACAATGACTACACCATCTACACTCTTACAAGAGAAGACTCTAAAGTAGAAGAAGTAATTTAAAAGTCATACAATGTGTATTGACTTGGTACAATTAAAACTCTCAACTTAAGCCCCTAACTAGATCCTCCGCCAAAAAGATCCACCTCCCAAACTGCATCGAACCCCTTTGGAGTCGCCTTCAGAAGCTCCCTCGCCAGATCTAGCACCAATCTTCGTCGATCATCTTTCACCTCAGGATCCGCGCCGAGGTCCAGCAGAAGATTCGCGACATCAGGCCTCAGGTATCCCACCGCCATGTGAAGAGCGGTGATCGACGTCGGTGCCAGACTCCACGAGTAGGCGAACGCACGGCTCGAAGCCGAGTCCGGCGGCGACGAAGAGGAGTGTTGTGTGGTCCACCAGTCCACCAGGGGGATTCGTATTCAGAGAGAAGAATAGAGAATCAGAAGAAATAGAATAAGAGAAGGAGGAGGAGGCAACGCTAAAGGCGGTGGCGGCATAGCGGTGGGAGAAGGGTTAAGGTTAGAGTTTTGATTAAGGTTTCACTGGCTCCCAAATATGTAGGCTTCTAAAATTTTCTCTTCTTGTAAGTTTTATTCTTACTTTCTAAAATAATTCGATAAATAAACTATAGGTTTTTTTGGGACATGAACTATAAGGAGTTAAATATAAATTTGGCCCCTAAAATTCGAGGTAATTATCAAATTGGCCCTTGAAATTCAAATGACATTAAATTGGCTTCCTACTTTTATGACTATAACTTATGTTGGTCCTTTTGTGGATTTCCTTTGAAAAAAGCTGGTGTGGTCATTAATTGTCCACGTTGGACTCTAATAAAATAACGTCGTGATCTATTTGCGTCAGAACATTACCAAGATGACGCCGTTTGAGGGTTGAGGAAGTTAAAATCTATCTCACATACACAACATATTAAAAGATTTATTTGTAACTTCTTTCATCGTCAAACAACCTCATTTTGTACTGTGCTGGCGCAAACAGAACACGACATCGTTTTATTAGAGTTTAATGTGAACAATTAACAGCCGAATTTGATTATAACGCCAAATTGAGGAGTCAATTTAATGTCATTTAAATTTCGATAGCTAATTTGATTATAACCCAAATTTTAGAGGTGAATTTGATATTCAACTCCATCTATAAGTTCAAAATCATATCAAATTTTTGCATTATTATTAGGTCAGGTTCAAGTTCTAAAATTGGTCCAATAAAGAAGTAATACACCTTTGAGTTTTATGCTTAGTTTTCAAATTTTTTATTTATTAGTTGAATTTCTGTCTTATTTTTTTATTTTACTATTTTTTAGCCCCGTTGATTAATTATTCAAGTTAAGAAGCTGTGTATGATATATCGTTCATAACAAGGCAATATCCAACTATATATCAATCAAACACGGTGACATGCAATTGTCTTTACAAGTATGTCCATATATCACATTTGGAATTTCACCTTAATTTGTTGAAGTTCTCACCTCCCCTAATTAATAACTCTCCAACTTTGTATTTCTTTGTTGCATGTCTCCAAAAGTCTAGTTGAATCAAACAAAACCAACCGTGTTCTCTTTCCTTATAATAATTTCACATGATTAACTTCAATAAGTTCAAAATAGTTTTTTTTTTCCCCCAGGTAATTTCCGATATTCCTCTACAAACAGACCTTGTTTCGTTCCTAGCATTTCAATACTTCTGTTCCTCTCAACGTTTGCATTTCAATGATTTCATCATTAGTTTAAGTCAATGGATGCCTAATTGGTTTCCTGCAAACTTCAAGGTTTAAAGCTAAGAGTATTCACTCCATATACCTTCGTTATTCCATTTTCTTTTTTTTTTTTTTAATCATTTTGCTTCTGTAGAAATTTTCCTGTCACAGGTAAACTATATCAATTTATACTTGTCTCAGTACCACATGTGAACTAGGATTGTTTGATTTTAAAGAATTTAATTCGTATGCACTATTTTACACTAAACAACTTCGACATTGTTTTGTTAATTGTATTCTAATATGGTACAGATATATATGTATTGAATCTCTTGTGATGACTAATTTTGAGAAAGAAGAGGCACCAGCACTTCCAGAAACACAAGTATCTCATAAGAGACATGCTAGTTTTGAGGGATATGGTTGGCCAGTTAGTACTAAGAGAACAAGTCCCCTTATTCATATGAGTGGTCCACTATATGCTACCAATAATGGAGCTGGAAACCTTGTCCACCATGGTCTAGTTGTGACAGTAAACAATGCTGTACCACTTACTACAGAAAAACCTTCTGGTTCGCCTGGCTCAGGCGAAAATCATTGGAACAACAACTATGCTAGAAAGAATGAACACTTGCTTAGGTCTGGAGAACTTGGAATGTGTGATGATCCTTATTGTACTACTTGTCCTGCTAACTTCAAGGGTTCTCATAGGAGAAATTCAAAAGCTTCTACAGCTTTTGATGCTAAGGTGACTTCTTCTTAAAATAGTCAACTTTTTTTTTTCTATTTATTTTTAGAAATCAACGAGTTCTATACTTTGAAGTTGTCTTTACTTATCATATTGGTAAAAGTAATTCAAAATTCTTATGACTCTGCCTACACTTAAGGTAGTGAAAAATCTTTCAAATTTATGGCTATTGCTAAAGAAAGTTTGCTGATAGTTTTGTTCATATTTTGAATATTGACAGTTACAGAATGCTCTTTACGGGGATGCCAAGTGTTTCGTAAAAAGACTCTTCTCTTTCTGCTCCTCATTCTCTCCAAGAATCATCAACCCTCACACTAAACTTGTACAACAATGGAACAAGTTCTTGGCAATTTCATGTTTATTTGCAATCTTTTTGGATCCCTTATTTTTCTTCTTAATCTATGTTCAAAAGGTATGTTCCTTTTTGTGTTTTTTCTTTTTAATTGCAGCAACTTCGAAATTATTGTAGACACCAACAATCTTTCCCTTGTTTACTTTATGCAGGATTGCAAATGTATTGCTATAAATGGGAAAATGGCATCAATACTTGTAATATTTAGAAGTGTGAATGATTTTGTATATTTCTTAAACATCCTTCTCCAGGTAAATTTGTGAATTCATGTATATCTAGGCCTAACTCCCTTTAAAGGAGGTTAGTGTAGGCTTCTTTAATAGTTCCATGGCTTAAATCAGCTCTAACAAGCTTGCGCCCTTTGCAGTTTAGGTTGGCTTATGTTTCTCCAGAGTCTAGGGTGGTTGGTGCTGGAGATTTAGTAGATCATCCAAAGAAAATCGCTCTACATTACTTGCACACCTATTTTCCTATTGACTTATTTGTTGCACTTCCGCTTCCTCAGGTAAAATTTTTCCTGTTGCATTATCATATTATGTGCTATACAAGCCTTTATAAACTCTTCATTAATGGGTTATATTGCTAAATTCTGTCCCTTTCCTTGTCATGGATGAATTTTCATTTGCACTTTGTCTTGTGTCATAATAGCATAACATAAATTTTACTGACACCCAGTTTTCATTTGTTAGGATTTCACCCCATTTTTGGTATATTAGAGTTCCAGTTAATTAAAATCTTACTATGCTGCATGCATGCACATAAATAATGTAAGTCTCTCACAAAATCTTGCATGCAACACCTTTTATTTGTCTGAAGCATGTATCTAATAGGCCCAACATAGATTATGTTGAATTAGTCATATGTGAAGAACCAATCTCCTAAAAGTTAAGCTCATATTCTATAAAATCTATTCATTTCTATTAGCTTTCATGCTTTGACGGAGTAATGGTGAAGAATTTAGAAACTTTGTCACTAATTTGTTCCTATCCCTATCTTCAAGAACTATGTTTCATCATGCTGAAGCTTAGAGTGCCAATGTTTCAATATGTGTAGTGAAATATGTGCAGATAATGATAGTGTTTGTGCTTCCAAGGAATTTGGGGATATCGTCAGGAGCGAATTATGCTAAGAATCTTCTTCGCGCTGCAGTTCTTGTGCAGTATATTCCCAGGCTATACAGGTTTCTTCCATTGCTATTTGGCCAATCTCCATCAGGATTCATATTTGAGTCAGCTTGGGCAAATTTCATCATAAATCTTCTCATTTTTATGCTATCTAGCCATGTTGTTGGCTCTTGCTGGTACCTCTTTGCTGTGCAGGTAAATGAAAATAGCATTAGAAACTTCCTTTATAAGAAAAGCTCATAAGAACATGATATAGTTACTCACTTTTCTTTTCTTTTTTTTCCCAACTTTATTCTCTTTCCCTCTTGTTTCTTCAAGAGGGTTAATCAATGTTTGCGAGATGCCTGCCATAATTCTGGTATTTATGAGTGCATAAAAGTCATTGATTGTGGACACGGTCGTACTTTAGGCGATCAATCTGCTCTTTGGATCAACAATACTGAGGCCATTGCTTGCTTAAATCCCTCCTCTACGGCTACTAATGGATTTCGTTATGGGATCTATGCCAATGCTGTACCACTTACTACAGAAACTGATGTTGTTAACAAATATGTGTATGCTTTATTCTGGGGTTTCCAGGTAAGCATTTCATCTTTTCAATATCTTTTTTTTCTTGTATTATTCAGAAGATATGAAGATTGAATTGTACTTGTTACCTTCATGTGCAAGTTATCATAATAATTTACATTCTTGGTTGGACCCAAAATTCCCTATCTTTCATAACTAACTAACTTAGCAAGTCCTATTCTGCTAATTACATATCTGATTAATTCTAATTTCTTTAAAATCGATGATTAGTAAGCTCTTTGGATTGGAATCATATACAAAGCATAGATTGAATGCCAAAGCTTTAACCAACAACACTATTAAGTTGTAAAGTTGGTTGGCGAAGGCACATGAAATGGTTTTGATAACTGTGAACAATTATTCCTTTGTTATCTTCATTACAGCAAATAAGTTCTCTCGGCAGTAGTTTGATCCCAAGTTATTTTGTATGGGAAGTACTTTTCACAATGGCAATCATAGGATTGGGACTCTTGCTTTTCTCGCTTCTCATTGGAAACATGCAGAACTTTCTTCAGTCTCTAGGTCGAAGGTAGTATTCAATATTCATGTGAAAGTTTAGAAATGATGCAGACTGTTCAAGAGATGTAATTTCACAAAGCTTTCTTTAGTCCTTGCTTTTCAATTTTCTTTTATTTAACTTATGCCGCAAGTTTCAACTTGTAATTTACTATCTTGCTTTCAGAAAGCTTGAAATGCAACTTAGAGGCCGTGATGTCGAGCGATGGATGAGCCATCGTCACTTGCCGGAAGATCTAAAAAAGTAATAGTTTCTTATTCTTTTATAAAAAATGCTATTTGTACACTATTTATTTATGGATTAGTTCTTCTTGTTTCGTCACTCAGGAGAGTGCGACAGGCTGAACGGTATAATTGGGCTGCAACAAGGGGAGTGAATGAAGAAATGGTTATGGAGAATTTGCCAGAAGATCTTCAGAGAGACATAAGGCGCCATCTCTTTAAATTTATCAAGAAAGTAGGCAGTAGGCACAACTAGAATATGTATAGCTGCATATGTTCACATCAATTCGTTTTGCTTACATAGAAAATGGTTATGCTTTTATGCAGGTGCGGATTTTCGCCCTGATGGATGAGCCAATCTTAGATGCAATTTGTGAGAGAATAAGACACAAGACATACATCAAAGGAAGTAGAATCTTGAATCATGGAGGCATTATAGAGAAAATGGTCTTCGTTGTTCGCGGAAAATTGGAGAGCATAGGAGTTGATGGAATCGTAGTTCCCTTAGGTGAAGGGGATGCTTGTGGTGAAGAACTTTTGACATGGTATCTTGAACATTCTTTGGTGAGAACAGGTATAGTAACACTTGATTTAAACACAACAGAACATGCATTTCAAGTATTTTGTAGTAGAGATAAATAGCAGCTACAAAAGTCTACAATTAGGCCTGAATAGAGAGAATGAAAAACTGTAATGTTCATTAACATTTTATTCTTGTTATTTAATTTCTTTGCAGATGGAAAGAAAGTAAGGGTTCCTGGACAGAGATTGCTTAGCAACAGGACAGTGAGGTGCTTAACAAATGTGGAGGTATTTTCACTCCGAGCAGCTGATCTCGAAGAAGTCACAACCTATTTCACAAGATTCCTGAGGAGTCCACATGTTCAAGGAGCTCTAAGGTCACATGCTTAACAAATTTTAACTGTCCTTAATGTAGTTCAATTTTCCCTTATGCTATGCACTAGATTAACCCCTGCTTTTTTAGTTTGTGACAAAAATTTAGCTATCAGATTGTTATCTTTGTCGTTTTGAAGTATAATTTGTCTTATAACAATATTTTGTATCAAATTATTTTATCATAAAATTTATTAGAGATTTATTTATCTAACACGCATGATAAAATAACAATTATGTTTTTTAGAAAATTTCTAGAGTAAAAAATATTTATTAAGAATATACGATTTAAAATTCATCAAAGACTAATAATTTGAAAAGAATTCAAATCAATGAATGCTAAAACATTTCATAATTTTGTTGTTTTAGGTATGAATCACCTTATTGGAGATCACTTGCAGCAACACGAATTCAAGTTGCCTGGAGATACAGAAGAAAACGTCTGAGTCGTTCTGATAGCCAAAATTTCTAATCAAACATCCAAGTCGCTATAGTCATAAGTTGCTTCAACTCTTGGATTCATTAGCTTCTTTCCAACTAATAATTTCCCTGATAATAATTTATTGCTTACACATAACTACTTTTTGCTTTGCTTATAATATAACGAGTCTTTTGCTTTTTCCCACAAGAAAGGCATCATTATTGATGCACTAATAATAGATTCATCATGCATATATATTATCAATGTTGTGTTTTGTACTCACGTGAAAGTACATCCCTTCATAGTCAATTAATGTATCTTGTTAACTTTAGCATGACTAGAAAATTTCCCAATACAGCCATACTCAATTTCTGCCTCATCGAAACTTTGATTAGTTAACTTTTTATCCGTTTATTTTGTGTAACGACTCTAACTTATATTTATTTGACTCGTTCACTGTACAGCTGTGTAGTAAGAATAGAGATAGCTTTTAGATAGACGTATAAACATCTAAAAACAAGTATTTGTTAATTATTAATTATTTAATTAAATCTTAAGATGAAAATAATCAAGTGTTTTAGTTTGTTAAAATAGTTGTACAGGTGTACAACCTACATCAAAATCCCAAAACAAGGTTCACATTTTGTATTGGATACAAAATATACTATTCCCTTTCCTATATTATTATTATTTGTAATTAGACATTGTTAAGATATTTTATCAAATATGTGCCCATACCCCATAATCATCAATTTGTTTCAAGATACATACGCAAGTGATGCATGGTTGCAAATTTCAATGGGTACTTTGACGATGAGCATGAGGTATTGGGGTATTAGGAATTGGGATACACATTGCACGATTCAGCACATGACTCGTGCGATATGTGAAACAAAATTAAAGCAAATTTAATCACTCACTCATACAGTCATAACCCCATGATGTTGACTTTTCGGAGTCTTCTATGCCACAAATTCCATACCTGTTATGACTTGAGAATGGGCTATCCTTTAAGCCTTTAACGATAAACCACCAAAAAATCTCATGGTAGTCACATGAATGAATAACCATAAGGAGGATACTCACGTACAGATTCAATCTGTAAAAGACTCAATCTGTAAAGAGTACATAGTAAGACCAAAACATTAAAAAAAATAAAAGAAAAAGAAAAAATATGTAAAGGAACCCACCAATAAATTTTAATACTTCTTTCTGTATTTCTTTATGCTTTTACTTTGTAAGAGAGTAAGGACCTAAACATAAATGGAGCCAAAGTTTTAAATAATCTTTTTCGTTTTTAAATAAAGAAAATCTTAAAATCCTTTATTATTTTAAATACATGAATATGATTGGATGACTATGTAACACTTTTTATACCATTAATACATCAAAATTAAACTCATTAAAAATATTAAAAACCATTAATTTTAATTTATTTTAATCATTATTTTTAGTTATTAAATCTAAATACCTTTAATTTATAATTTAATATTATATTTTAGCCAATATTTTTTAACACAAAGTGCAGATGTTAATGATGATTGCGCACGGAGCATGCTAGCTAGAGGAGTAAAACATGTTTTGAGGACAGGTCTCAAACATGAACAACCTAACCTTGCCAATGGTCGCATGTCCAAGCACATCACATATATAGGACACACCATCAATTGGTTCATACAAGCTAAATAATTTTTATGTCACTGAATCACTGACACTGGGTCATAAAATTTAGAAAAAAAATATTTATCCACGAAAATTTTGAATGCTAACAAAATTACATATAAAATAAACGAATTTTTTATATATGAAAAATAATTTCTATTTAGTAGAACTATTTAAAACGTTATCTAAATGTATTCAAATTTAATAGTTCATTAATAATTTTTAGTTAATTTTGTCACACGAAACTAAATTTTTCATGAATAAATTTTTCTTTTCAACGAGTAGTTTTGTGTTTGAATAATTTTTAATATGTAATTTTAATATTTTTTCCTAAAATTTGGGAAGTGGAAGATTATCTTCATAGACAATTTTTTATGTATAGAATATATTTGATCGTACAATTAAGTTTAAAATGTTAATAATAATATTTTTTGGAGATAACAGATATTTTAGAACTTAAATAAAAATGTAAACTTTTCTTACAATAATTAACTGATCACTGGAAATAAAATAATAATAGTTATTATTACTTGCACATAATTCGTTTTACATGATTAACATTTCCACATATCAAATAAACAAACATTGTTATTCTCATTTAATCCATTGTTTGTTCTTTGTATTACTGTTATACATCTCTCTAATCACCATTTTCTCGCCTAACACGGATTATGTGACTGTGAGAGTCAAGTTTTGCGTGTAAAATTATCGTTATCGATCGAAAAACAATCAAATCATGTAAGGTTAATAACATACGTGTAAACTAGTAGTACTACATTCATATCATTATTGAGAGAACGAAATCATGAATGTACCTTCTGTCAAAAAAAAAAAAAAGAAGAAAAATAAAATGGCATAATAAGGAGGTGGAAATGCAAAGATCCAATCAAAGTACCCGCCCTAGGAAACTAGAGAGTACAGATATCTCTTTCTAATTCCATATTGGCTAGTGTTTTGCCACATGCCACCTTTCTGATCTCACAAGTGTTGCCCTCTCTACTTCCTTCATGCAGATCTTCCTCTTCTACCACTTAAATAATAATAATATTTTTTTCTTCTAGTTTTAATCCAATAATAGAATCTTAATTTTATTTATTTTTAATTTGTTCCATATAATTTAGGTGTTTATCATTTAGTTTAACTCCCTAAAATTTTCAGTTTGCTGGATTTGGTATCTATGTATAACTAATTAACTCTTGTTGGTATATAAATAACTACTAGATGGATTAAATTGTTGAAAGATAAACCTAAGACTGTAGATTTGTAGATTTATAGGATTGATGATGATATATTTTATCACCAGCTCAGCACTATATAGCAAACACAATTTTTTTCTTCCTTGAACATTTAGCTAATTAATATATTTTTATAAAAAATAATGTTAGGGAACTAACGTTAAAAGATCAATAGGAAGTCAGTAAGTGTAATTAGGAAAATAGTGGATGGTAAAATGGGAGAGAGAAAAAAAAAATAATATTGACTTTCTATTGTCTTCTTAATATTAGCTCTCAAGACTTTCTCTTCTATAAATTAATATAAAAAATCACATATAACAGAAAAATGCATATACTAACCAATATAAATAAAAATTATTATTTGTTGATTTGTTCTCTATTTTTATTTGTTCTTTCATCATTTAACTAACGACAAAAGTATAACAAAGACTTAAACAAATTTACATGACTAAATCTTACTTAATCTTTTAAAAATATAAATAATGCTATTTCAGTTTTTTTTTCCAATAATGCTATATCAGTTACTCACATAAATAATAATAATTTTATTTGTACACCAAAATTAATCACTAAAATTAATTATTAATGTATAATATATATTAAAATACAAAATATATACTAAAAATAAATTAAGCTAAATATATATTTTATATTATAATATATATTATACATTGTGGCTAATTTTAATAGCTAATTTTAATATAAATCTAGCCTAATCTATAAATAACTCCACGAAAAAAAGGTTATATTGTTATGGCTTTGTAAAAGAAAATTAAAAGCAGAATATATACGTTGATTTTTGTAATTTTTTAACATAGTTTTCTATTTAATTTGTTAATAGAAATCACTATTTTAAAATAAAATATAAAAAATAATTAGAAGGCCTAAAATTTAAGTCTAATTATAAATCTAATACTACTTAAAAAAATTTTTATATTTTTTAAAAATAACATTTATAATTAAATTTTTTATCCTTTTAAATATTAGACTTAAATTTTAGGTTTTTTATCACAACTAATAAAATATAATGGGAAGAAATTTTAGTAAATTAACTAAAAATACTTACCCGGATAAACTTGACAGCCCGTCTAATAAAAATACACAAATGGATCTAAGTCAAAGTTTTGTATGAACTATCAAGTATGAACAACCGAAAGTGCAATCACGACACGTGACCCGTCTCTTTCGTGCACGTGTCGACCCTTCAAGGGAGGGGATTTTTTCATTTTTTGTACCGCATTTTCTGGTATCTTCACGCGCAATCGAAATCCAGTCGTCCATTTCTGCCACCCTATCAAGCGATCCAAGCTGTTAATATCTTCAACCGTTCCCAGTCCGCCACGTACCCCATTTGACACGTGTCCACAATTCAACGGCCAAATATGCATTATTTTAATCTTATCCTTAAAGACAGCGCTCCCTATAAAGACTCGTTCAAGCTCCCTCCATTTCCACTCATCAAAAAATTGAAACAAAATCCGAATTCAAAGTAACTCATTAAAATACCGAATCGAACAGCAGTGCAAGATTTTCTCTTGCGTTCTTTCCCGGCGAATTTATTTTATTTTTCTATCCAACTTTCTCGTAGATATTCCAGGAAAATTGTACATCGCATAGAAGACAGAAAAAAAAAGAAAACATGGCATTGAGCTTGACTCACCAGATCGGAAGCCTAGCCGGCTCACCGGTGCCAGATTCTTCGGCGGCGGGAGAGGCAGCTTCGTCTTCGGCGACAGTTAGCGCGGCAGGGGGGTGGAAGTCTCCGTCGGCGAACATCAGATGCGCCACAAGGAAACCGGATCCGACAGGAGCGGACGCGCTTTCTCCTCCGCTGACCCCGAGCAGGTCGCCGTCGCTTGCGGCAATACGTCCAGATCTATCCGTTGCTTGCAAGGCATTCGCGACGGATACAGCGGCGAACACATCGGAAACAGAGGAGGCTGAGAGAGCGTACAGAGAAGGAGGAAAAGGAGGGAAGAGCGGAGAGGGAGGTGTTCCGGTATACGTGATGATGCCGTTGGACAGCGTGACGTGGGGGAACGGAGTGAATAGGAAGAAGGCGGTGAACGCGGCTATGGCGGCGCTGAAGAGCGCCGGTGTGGAGGGTATCATGATGGACGTGTGGTGGGGGCTTGTGGAGAGAGAGAAGCCTGGGGAATATAATTGGGGAGGGTATGCGGAGCTTCTAGAAATGGCGAAGAAACATGGCTTGAAGGTTCAGGCGGTTATGTCGTTTCATCAATGCGGTGGTAACGTCGGTGATTCTTGCACGTAAGTTTCTCTTTCTCTCAATATTTTCAACAAACTTTTTCATGGTGATAATTTTTTTATGATAGGAATGAACTTAATAAGAGTGTTCCGTTACCATTTTATGAAAGTCAGGTCTTTCCGTTTGTTTATTTTCTTAATTTTTATTGGATGAACAGGAAAAATCATTTTTGAATTTTTGTGCATAAAATGTATGTATTCAGTTGCCTGTTTAATGCTTTTGTGATGAATTGCTAGTAGGATTTTAGGTAGAAAAATGCTTAAAGAGTCGAGAGAAGAAGGTTTTATCATATTGACGTGATATGGTTGTGATTTTTTTTTTTTTTTGGTTTGGTTTTGTTTGAAGCTACGATACCGTTGTGATTTTTAATAGGTATGTCCGTGGATTTATCATTTAATTTAGTTAAGGCAATAAATTTATTATATTTAAAAATTATTAAATGGCTTAAGGTTTCAATTTGTTTCAACGGTTAGTAACTTAGTATAGAAATGTTCTATAGAGATAAGATATATATTCAATTTTGCATTCTGGTCTTTTTTTTTTTTATTTTCAATTTTGTATTTCATGTCTTTCTTTTTTTCCAACCCCTTTTTTTAAGTAGTAGTAGTATTCTCATGTCTTGAACCATTTTATTTTCCTAGAACCCAAAATTCCTAGTTCAACACTTCAAATTCTTTTTGATAAGCATGAATCAATTATTTCTCAATAGTAGGTAAAAATTAAATACAAAAAGATGGCACAAAGCCTAATTTATTTTTTGTTTTTGGTGACTTCAAAACCTAATTTATGCTAGTCCCAAAAAAAAGAAATCCTAATTTATGGATATGTTGAATGAATTGTTAGGAGTTTTTTTGTGACTATGAATTGTTAGGAGTTAGGACTGAATGAAAATTATTATTAAAATGATAAGAAAAGAGAGACGTGAGGAGCAAGGAGGTTTATGAAAAATGAAATACAATAAGAAAAACGTAATACACGAGCAAACGTGACCTAAACTCCTAAAGTCTCATTTTTGGTTCCAAGACGTAAGACAATTTGTTAGTGTAGCTCAAATAGTCAAATTTAACTTTTCAACTAGTATTTGTACTAACCATTCCCCAAGATTTGTGACAAATTTTTCTTTCCAAAAAATATTATTTTATTTTTCAATTCAAGAATTCATTTTTTGCAGAAAATTTTTTTTAATGAATTTTGAGAGGAGTGTTAAATTGCAAAATGAGGCGTGATCACTACGGTACAACGAGCTTTCTTTTTTATTTTTTATTTTTGGGAACAACACAATGAACTTTAGTTTATTTGTCGCGTATAGTGAACGTAGATAAAATACTCGGGAAAGGTCATATGGTTTAGTGATAGAAAATGATACCACGTGAGGGTTGGAACTTGGATTGATTAGTTCTTCATTGCCACAAACAAAATGGATTATCTTTAGGGATATACGCTTAGTATTGTAGTGGACCCCACATCTCAATATGACTGTTATGTTTTTTCCGTTTGAGTCTTGACTCAATAATCCATTTAGGACTTGGCAACCCCCATCAATTTATTATTAGCTAACTAATTGGACCTTGGATCCTGGATGGATCCATCCAGATAATCCTCTGTTTTTAACAGTCAAGAATATATCTGAAAGACTCAAGTATCTAATTTAATATATTTTTGAAAAATATGTACCTAAAATGTGTAAGAGATTGATTTGATTCATTGGTGAAAGAGTAGATTGTTGTTAATTGTTGAGTCACATGTTTGAATACGGGTTGTCATGTTTTTCAGTTAGAACTCATTGATCGTTCTCATGCTTGCAGTATTCCCTTGCCTAAATGGGTGGTAGAGGAGATTGACAAGGACCCTGATCTTGCATACACTGATCAATGGGGAAGAAGAAACTACGAATACCTCTCACTCGGCTGTGATACTTTGCCAGTACTCAAGGGCCGAACACCAGTTCAGTGTTATGCTGATTTCATGCGTGCCTTCAGAGACAATTTCAAGAACCTTCTTGGTGACACTATTGTGGTAAATATTCACATCACCCTTCAGAGACAATATTCAGTGTTAAAATCATTGCTATATTTTGTTATACTTATACCATAAGCCTTTCACCTAACTTCTATAATTGACACAATTCAGGAAATACAAGTTGGTATGGGTCCAGCTGGTGAGTTGCGTTACCCTTCATACCCAGAGCAAAATGGCACATGGAGATTCCCAGGAATTGGAGCTTTCCAATGCTATGACAAGGTATTGTCATATTCATTTATGTTTTCCTCTTTTTGAATTCTTCTTATTTAAGTTACCAAAAAGGTTATTAAAGTTTGCTTTGTATTCCTTAATATTTTTTGTTCTTCTGAGGTGCAGTATATGTTGAGTAGCTTGCAAGCTGCAGCTGAAGCTGCCGGTAAGCCGGAGTGGGGAAGCACAGGCCCAAGGGATGCTGGCGAATATAATAACTGGCCAGAAGACACACAATTCTTCCGCAAAGAAGGAGGTGGCTGGAGTAGTCCATTTGGTGAATTTTTCCTCACTTGGTACTCTCAAATGCTCTTAGACCATGGTGACAGGATCCTCACTTCAGCTAAATCAATCTTTGAGGACACCGGGGTCAAGATATCAGTAAAAATTGCCGGCATCCACTGGCACTATGGTACAAGATCTCATGCTGCAGAGCTCACAGCAGGGTACTACAACACAAGGTTCCGCGACGGGTACCTTCCGATCGCTAACATGCTTGCACGCCACGGTGCCATCTTCAACTTCACGTGCATTGAGATGCGTGACCACGAGCAGCCTCAGGATGCTCTCTGCGCACCGGAGAAGCTCGTGAAGCAGGTGGCTTTAGCAACTCAAAAGGCGCAAGTCCCCCTTGCCGGCGAGAATGCGCTGCCAAGGTATGATGAGTATGCACACGACCAGATCATAAATGCATCACAGCTGAACGTGGATGACGACTCTGGCGAAAGAGAGATGTGTGCATTCACATACCTGAGGATGAACCCTCATCTTTTCCAGCCAGATAACTGGAGGAAGTTTGTTGCATTTGTGAAGAAGATGAAGGAAGGGAAGGGTGCACATAAGTGTTGGGAGCAAGTGGAGAGAGAAGCAGAGCACTTTGTGCATGTCTCACAGCCCCTTGTGCAAGAGGCTGCTGTCGCCCTTGGTCAATAAGAATTTTATTTGCTTGGATCTTCTTCATCTTGTGCTTTAGGGAAGCAGTCACAGATAGGCTATGAAGTTTTAGTAATGCAGCAGCCTATCTCTCTGGCTATGGAGATGTATAATTTTGTATTATATTTTGTTGTATTCTGCCAAAAACATATTTGTTACCATTTTATATAGTGTAATGTTTTATTTGGAGCAAATTATCAACAAAAAAAAGTTTTATTTGGAGCAAAATTATGTTATTTATCAACATTATTTCATAGTTCTTTTCTTCAAGTCAGTGAGGTCAAAATTTTAGTAATAACCACAAATCTTCGTTTCCAACCATATTAGCAGCCGATCTTACAAATCATCTTTTTTTTGGTGACTGATCTTACAAATCATCTGTGACCATATATATCCAATCCTTGAGACAAATGATGCACAAAAGTTGAACAAGGATTTTGTCTTCTTGCTGTAGAACTATCTAGATGCAAGATTTTCTTGGTCAATTTTCTGTAGTGCAATTAAATCATCTCAGCCCTTTTTTCTTTTCTCAATCCAAAAAATCTTCTCTACCCTTTAGGCCTTTATTTTTCAATGGTCTACAATTCTACCCAAACTATTTCTCAAATTTGTAAGTGTTTTCCTAATTTCCTCGACCAAAAATAAAAGAAATGAAAAAAAAAAAGAGCCTTGGTACATGATAATCAACGCCTAAGTCCCACAATTAGGTGAGCGGTTTTGTATGTTGACACTGGGCAGTGAAATGCATTAGAAAACAATCTAGATATCCGCAGAACCATCAGAGAATCATCTCCACACACTTATAGTGATAGTCACAAAATTGTATGCTTGCGATGGTGCCAACAAACGATTGCTTCATCAGTTAGATTGTCCTGTTCTTCACCACATCGGTACAATTTCTAATTCTATGAAACTGACACTTTCATACTCTTCTGTGTGCTCTTTTTCTTATTCAACATCACGCTCTAACACTGTTATTTCTAGAAGGGTCCGTGACAAAGGGATGAAAAACCCATTTATTAAGACCGTACAAGAGATTTTTAAATTGCAAGTGCAGATTGCTGGCATTATGATTTATAACCATTCCGGTGTGAACTTTTTCATATTTTTAACTATAACAAAATAAAATTGCGTCATTCTCAAAGATCTTGGTTTTTAACCTAATGGTAAATGATTGATCCAGCAAATGTGAGAAACGTTGTTGGTGAAGCTGCCTGCCCTCAATTTCTTCTACAAAATTGTTTGCAATTTGCATTAGTTCCTGCCATATTTAAAGGATCTTAAAACCACTTTGAATTAAAATATTTTTGTTTTAATGATAATGTTCTCAGGGATGTACATGTACAAAAAAGCCATCATGTTTGTGAGAATAATACAAATGATTGTTCAAAGCCTATGAAATGCTTTGTAACTATGAATTACAAATCATTTACAATATATACTACTTAAACCACCCAAAGAAAAATCCCAAAAAAAAAAAAAAATCCCCAAAAAACAAGAAACTCATTAGTAGTAACCTTATTTTATATGGTTGCCATTTTGAGTCCTCCTTGAAGCATAAGGTCTCTGGTGATTTCATCCAAAAGCACATTCAGGACATGTTTTTCCATATCCTTTACAACATCACATCTTTCAATTAATGCATATGTTTCATTCTTCCAACCAAAATCCCACATACAGTCTATGTCTTGCTCTCGACTGAATATGTCGAGTTCAAGCATTTTCGGCAGGTAGTCCTCCACATTCGCATTGAAATTTCTGTTGTTCCTTCCATAGAATCTTAGCTTCTCGATGTCTTTGTTCAGAAGCCTAACCAAGTCATCCAAGGATGTTATGCTCATTGTATCTGTTGATATGTTTGAGAATGGATAAGCTTTGAGTTCTGACAGTATCCCCTTTCGCTTCATTACTTCATATCCGCAGTCTAACAAGAGTTCTTTGCATTCACCTTCACTGTTCTGACTGCCAGTGTTACCATCTTGCAGAATGCTGAAAGGAATGTTGAGCCTGAATAGAGCTTCTGAAGTGTTGATGAATGATCGGTTTGCGACCAAGATCCTCTTCAGGCGGATTTCACTTTCTGTTAGTGGCTTTTGGGCTCTCTTTGCAGATATATTTTGATATTTTTGGGGTAAGTGGTTATTATTAGTACTCATGCTTTCTTCACGGGTTCCTGTAATATTAACAAAGAAAAAAATGTCAAAAAATAAAAATAATACTTTGATTAATTTAATCCATGTATAGTTTTCAGCATTGGGTAGATCATGCAAGGCTTACTTGAAAGAAATGAATTCACATGTCAAATTTGGGTGAAGTATGTTGTTTTTTTCTTCTGTAGATTTAAAGTGCTTATTTTTTCTATTTTTCCTTATATTAAGGATGAGGCTTATCAATACATGGTGTAGCAGGAGATGCAAATTATATACCTATATGCTCACCATTTCTTGTATTTAATGCAAGTTCACCACTCTTGAATCCATCATTTGTTACCACAGGAGCAGCATGATCCTGCAACAAATTCAACACGTTTCATTGTTGCTTCATATAAATTGAACTTTTGTTATTCTACTTTAATTTCTGGACAAAGCTCCTTCAATATATGAGACCGCTTTAGATCATAATGTAAAAGAACTTACCAAATGATTTGGAGTTAAAGCAACTGTTCCCTTTAGGCTATGGAGTTCTCTGCCATCAGAATTGTATGGTGTTGGAGCCAGGTCGGCTTCTTTATGTGGTTGGCTTCTCCGATCCGGAGATTCAGCCTCAGCTGCTGTTTCATTAGAGTTCATGATGTCAACCATTTCTCCCTTCGGATCTTTAAATCCATTGAATCTATCTATTGCTCCTTGTCTAGCATCATGCAAAATATGAATTTGCTGTTTCACTTTCTCAATGAGCTTTCTTCCATTTCCTTCATTAGACACTTCAACAATCTTCCTAGGCATGTCAACTTTTTGCTTTCTGGTATTTTTCACCTTCATATTGGCCAGTTTAGGAACAATCTTTTCATCCACCATCATTTTGACACCTGGCTTCCGATAAACAATTTCCTTCACTTTCTCATTGGAGACATTGGACTTCTGGTGTTTGGAAAAATCATCATACTGGTTTCCTAAAGTTCCTTCCAGCTTCATAGCTTCCAAATTCTCTGCAGAGTTCTGCTTCTTATGAGAACTAATGAGCCTATTCTGGTTTTTTGAACATCTCAAATTCAATTCACTCCCTCCTTGTAATCTGGCCTGTGCCATTTGTTTCTCCCTCGGCTGGAGTCGCTGTTCACTGTGATTTTTCCCTTCTTGAGGCCCATATTTTGAGAGCATGTATGACTTCTGATCTGCTAGATTCTTCTCAGGCTTCTTCTGATTGTTCATGTTCTGTTTATATGCATTTCTCTTCAGCATTTGGACATTACTAACATTGATCTCTTTCTCTTCCTGCATTGAGGGCTTAACTTGTGATCTTTCATTCACTAGTTCACCATTGATTCTGCCCTTTACTGTGCTCTTCTGTTCTGTGATATTAGCAGCACTGATATTATGCTTCGGCTTCTCGAAACCATTCATTGTTTTTATTCCATACAGGTCACTCCATAGTGATTTTCCATTCTGAGAAAGTACCTTGGGGCTGGCCTTTTCTCCGAACGAATTCTTATTGCCACCAAAAAATTGGTCTTCATCATGAGTTGTTGCAGCCATGTTAAAGGCTTCTAGCACTCTTTGTTTCTTCATAGCTACCAAATTCTCTGTTTCTTTGTTGTTATTCTCTTCAACCTTCTTTGTTCTTTCCTTTGAACTAGTATACTGCACTGGCATTCCTTGATTTCCTCTAATTTTCTGTGCATTACCTGAATCCTTCTGCGGCATGTTTTTCGGCTCTGCCTTCTCCGGCAAGTTATCTAGCCCCATCAGTTTTGCAACTACACTTGGAATCCTTGCTTTCTCCGTGTCAGATTTTGCCGAGGCAGAGTGGTTTTTCTGCTCTGAAACAGCATTGAGGTTCTTGGTTTCAGAACTAGATCTATTTGTTTGCTTTTGAGAAACTCTTGAAATCTTTCCATCTTGCTTTTTGATATTTGAGTTTCTGCCTTCTTTAGAGTTTGTCAGAATGATTTTCCCCTGCATAAGGGTATGCCTAGATCTCTTGTCAAAGGAGAAAATTGGTGGCGCCAATTGGTTTTGCTCAGATGCTCTAACTGTTTTGTTGCTATCATCATCATCTTCGCTGTCTTCATCCAATAACTTGATCCGGTTTTTCTTATGCGGCGCAATCAAGAACTCTGAATTCTGCTGCAGCTCTACCAGCATCCTGAGGGACTGTTCCAAATCAATAGCTCCTTGGAAAAGCTCCTTCGCGACTTCAATTGAATATCTATCAATGTTGAAACCATTGGAGCAAGCTCTTAGTATCTGGTTTAGTCTCTGTGCGCCTTTCGATATTTCATTTATCTGCATAGGGGAGAGGCCTTGAAAATTGTTTGTTGAAGCTTGTTGCCTAACCATGTTTCCTTGTCTATCCATCATGCCAAATTCCATTGTTCCCTTCTTTATTTGGTGAAGAAAAGCCAAAGTTGAATTATTATTGTTATTGCTATAGTAAGATGAATCAGCTCTTCTTGGTTTCGCCGTGCCATTCTCGAAAGCAAAGGCTATGGCTAACGAAACATCATCCATTTTTACTGAGCTCTGGCCTCTCCCATATGAAACTATCTGATTTGAAACCTCTCCATTGATTGAAGAAGATCTATGGCTTCTACTAGACCTATTCAGCATATCTCCATTTCTTGAACTTACCTATAAAAGCAATAGAAAAATTTTAGTGACAGAGGATTTGCTATCTGATCATGTGTACATAGAATAAGATCAATAAATATCATGACTTACAATGTCATTGGATTTTCTGTTCCTAGATCCAGCACTTGTTTGCTTGGAGTAAGCATATGCATCTGTTTCAACAGAATTAGCATAATAAGGATTCTTACGCAGAACTTTCTTGCGTGGCTAACATACAATTGTACTTTAAATACAATCTTCTTAATGGAAATTAAATTGTGATTTCCAAGAAAATCCAGTTAATTTTATTTGTCTTTAAATTAAAAATGAAGAAGACAGGGAAGAAAAATTGCTGTTGGATCAATAGCTTGGAATCTTACATGCTTTTACTAATTTATCATAAGACAGGGTAAACCCATATTTGATCTAAGAATATATATTTTGTTTTCCATTTCCTCTCATGTTTATTACTTACAAACTGCCACTTTTTCTATTTATTTTTTTATTTTAAGGATTTTGCAAAAAGAATATTAATAATTTTATTTTATTTCCATGGGTATAGAATTTTTTTCCTTTTCACAAAATTGTATAAGCAATAAACATAATAAAAACAAAGTGGCAGATTTGTAATAACAATTAAACACATGAAAAAAAAAAA
>JASCZI010181645.1:7437-17968 GCA_036250425.1 Stylosanthes scabra
CAAGTTCTGCTATCAACAAATAAAAGGAGTAACCAAGTAACACTACAACCTGAGACTGCTATATATTTCCAATTTAGCACATAGGATCTTCTTAACAATTCATAATTATCCTATTCAAGAAAACAACTTTGTGTGTGAGAAACCATGTAAGAATTAAGACACATATCAAGTTTAAAAAAATGAATCAAGTCGCCAAAACCACCATAACCCACAACGGAACCAAATCGCCATACCCATAAAAAGGGGCTTCCGAAATTTTGCCCGCGAAATGCATATAAGGAGAGATAGCCAGAACCAGATCGCCATATCTAGAAAAAGGGGCCTCCGAAAATGTTGCCCGCCAAATGCATTTCACGAGAGATGGCCAGCTCCTGCTTTATCGCTCGGAAGAAAACCACGCTTTTAAGAAATGTATATGATGTGTTATAGTCATATATTTTTTTTTGTACTCATTGATACTTTATGATCATTTTATAGGAATTAACATTTTGATTTTAAGAGTATATCATTAGATGAATAAAGAGTACGTACTCAACAAAAACTATTTGTAACTAATCTACCAATAAAAATAATCTTTTGAAAGTAATGTACTAAAATTCACACTAAATAGTTATATAATCATATAACCATAGTATAGTCGTCGAATGCATGTTGATATGACATTTTCCCGTATTTTTGAATTATTTTTAAAATTGAGCAATTTGATTGCATATGGCTAGGTTGAAGGTAGGCAATCGAGTTGAGCTTTTTCTTCGTTAAACTCTACATTTGTAGCCGTTTCTCCTTCTTCAAAACCACAAAGCCTAGGATGCACATGGCTACTTTTCTTCTTCTTTCCGCTTCACGTTCTTATCTTTTCTTTCTTTCTTTCATTCAGATCCATTTCTTTAGGCTATAAGTAGTACATTCTCCGATTTTTTATTGTATGCAATCATTAGAGGGAGAAGACCAGAGTTGATAAAGAGTGAGAGAATGCCGGCACACAGGAGCTCAACAATCCGACGTACGCACTCAGAAGAGTATATCATTAGACGAATAAAGAGTATAAAAATAATCTTTTGAAAGTAATGTACTCAAATTCACACTAAATAGTTATATAGTCATATAACCATAGTATTCTCGTCGAATTCATGCTGATATCGCATTTTTCCGTATTTTTTAATTATTTTTAAAGTTGAGCAATTTGGTTGCACATGACTAGGTTGAAGGTAGCCAATAGAGTTGAACTTTTTCTTCGTCAAACTCTACTTCTGTAGACGTTAATTCTTCGTGAAAGCCTCAAAGCTTACTGCAATGGGTTGCAAATGGCTATGAGTAGGCAATTTTGATTTTTACTTTTTTTTCTTTCCGCTCCACCTTCTTATCTTTTCTTTCTTTCTTTTCTTTAGATCCATGTTCTTTTGCTTCTTCGATTTTTTATTTTGTGCGAGAAGAATATTCAATCATTAGAGGGAGAAGACCAGAAGAGACCTGAAAGAGTGAGAGAACACCGGCACGCAGGAGCTTCACAATCCGGTGTACGTACTCATGTGAGTATATCATCATCATATGAATAAAGAGTACGTACTCAACCAAAACTACTTGCAACTAATCTACCACTAAAAATAATCTTTTGAAAGTAATGTACTAAACTTCACACTAAATAGTTATATAATCATATAACCATTGTATACCCGTCGAATGCATGCTGATATGGCATTTTCAAAGATATAAGGAACTTCATCCATGTCTTGTTTCACTTTGTCAGTGGTTGGGCACTGCTTCGCACTTAACATAAAATGAGGAGCAAGAGGATTAGCAACACATTTGGCATCATTCATGCCAAATCATTGAAGCACATTCTTTGTGTATCTCTCTTGTGACAAATAAAGCTTTCTGGAATTTCTATAACGAGCAATTGACATGCCCAAAATCTGCTTGGCAGGACCTAAGTCCTTCATAGCTAAGAATTTGCTCAACTGTTCCTTCAACTCATTAATCTTGGAAATGTCCCTGCCAACAATTAATATATCATCTACATAAAGCAAAAGAATAATAAAATCATCATCGGAAAACTTTTTCAAAAATACACAATGATTTGAAGTAGTCTTGTGGTAACCATGCTCTCCCGTAACGGATTCAAACTTCTTGTACCATTGTCTTGGAGCTTGCTTCAACCCATAAAGACTCTTCTTCAACTTGCACACGAAGTCTTCCTTCCCTTTAACAACAAAACCCTCTGGTTGTTCCATGTAGATCTCCTTGTCTAAGTTACCATGAAGAAAAGCTGCCTTCACATCTATTTGCTCAATCTTCAAATCAAAAGAAGCTGCTAAATCAAGCATAGCACGAATGAATGACATCTTCACAACAGGAGAAAAAATCTCCTCATAATCAACACATTTTCTCTAGCTAAATCCTTTGACAACCAATTTAGCTTTATACCGAGGATTAGAACCGTGTTATTCATTCTTGATTCTGAATACGCACTTGTTCTTCAAGGATCTCATGCCCTTAGGTAGGGATGGAAATAGGTCAGGCCAGGCCAGGCTAGGCTTAAGCCTATTTAAACAGGCCTGAATTATATGTATTGAGCCTATGCCTGGCCTGTTACCTATTAAAGGCTTTATATTTTACCTGATCTGGCCTGTTCGAAAGACCTAGCCTTGCCTGAAACCTATTTAAAAGCCTGTTAAAAAATAAATTAATAATAAAAATTTATAAATACAAATAAATAAAATTTCACAATATAAAAAAAATTTATGTTATAACTTTTATAAATATATTTTTTTAGTAATTATAAGTGTCAATGATTTTTTTATGTGGTTTGAAAATAAAAAATAACTTTATTGATAGATTATACGTCTCTTTAATTTATTTAAAATTTAACAAAATTATTTTTTAAATAATTAAAAAAAATATTATAAAATAATATATATAAATAGGCCTTTACAAAGAGTTTAAGCTTGGCCTTTTTAAATAAAAAGGCTTTTACGAAAGCATGAGCCTGTTTTATTTATCAAATAAGCCTGGCCTGCATTAGGCCTAACTAGCTAGGCCAGGCCTAAGGCCCATGGTAGGCCACCTGACCTGTTTCCATCCCTACCCTTAGGTAACTTCACCAACTCATAGGTATCATTCTCAAGTAAAGACTTCATTTCTTCTTGCATAGCCTCAAGCCATCGAGCTTTGCTTCCATCCTCAGTGGCTTCTCCATACCATTCAGGTTCTCCCCATCAGTCAACAAGACAAATTCATGTGGAGAATACCTTGACGAAGGTCCTCTTTCTCTTGTAGACCTCCTGAGTACATTTGCAGGAATTTCCAAAGTTGGTTCTTCATCATGAACATCATCACCAACTTCATCATGTATAGGATCAACTATCCCATCTTCACCTGCACCTGTATCATGCTCATTATTTTGAGCTTCAACTCTACCACGTTCCGCCATAAGCTTAGTGGGAGTAATATCCAACTCAGAAAAATCATCACTAGGCTGAACAATTGGCTTATCTGTGTAACACCCCAATTTTCAACACCGTCGATTGTGCCTACAATTGAGATGCCACATTTCCTAACCTAAAAATTTCTAAACTCTAAGACCTTATTAGTACATATCAGCCTGTCGTGAAAGCGTTAGCGCAACAAACAATATAAACAAGCAATATATATATATATATCGGTTTTGCTAGGTGTACACATAAAACATATGAAACACATCAACTATTCCCACTTGAGGGAGTGATTAATTAGAATGTATTTGTGTGTTTTATGTGTACACCAATATTAATTATATATATATATAATGACTCCTTCAGCGAAGAAATCTCAAGATAATAAATGTAATATATACAACAACGTTATCCTTACATACTTTAGATACCAGACTGTGACAGATATACCCGGCCTGACCTGACATACATAGGTCTCCTAAGCTAGGACTTGGGACTAGGAAAGGAAAACAAACAACAAATACGACAATAACATCCTAAGCCTCTATTGTACTAACAAGCGAGGCACTTTAAGAACTCAGACCCGACAATGGCGGTTACCAAATTCCAAGGGGATCATGACTCAAAGCGTTATGACCGTCAAACTGTCGGTCAATTGACTCCTTGGTGAATCTGATACAGAAGCTTGTCTGCTGCGGAGAGGTGAAAGCTCAGGACGACGCCTCGACTCCTCGACGTAACGTAGGTAGTCCTTCGTCAGCATCGATGCACATAAGCAGGGAAGATGAAGCAAGGACCTCTTCCTCGGAATCTTCCTCGCTAACATCCTTCTACTCAATAGAGGGTTCATTCCCCATAATTCCCTTTTTGTCGTGTCCTTCGCTCATTCAACCTTAGGATGGCGGAACGAGTTCCCAACTCTTTGGCACCCTCGACGACTCGAGCCAAATCTCGTACGGACGAATCAGGATCAATCCTAATGCTATGGAGAGGATGAACGAAAGCCTCATCATCAAAGTGATAGCGTCTGATCTTGAAGGTTCCCAGGTTAGCATCAGCCTTCATATCGCAGTCCTCGAACTTCTCACGCTTCTCGTATTCGTAGTAGATGACGTCACTTCCCATCTACACGTGGGTTAAAGAAAGAAAATGGAGGTGAGAACCTATCGTTCGCAGTTGACTCCTAGGTCAACTACTCTTTCCTAAGGGCTCACGTCACGTAGGTAGAGTAACAGATAGCAACAAAGCATATAGCAATTCGTATAGCAGAGCAAGTAGCAAGGCAGAGCAAAGCATAGTGAGGGAACTTAGAAAGAGAAGACACAAACAAGACATACAAAGCATACAAGGCATACAAGACAAACAAGACAATGAAAAGCGAATAAACACACACAATCAAATGCGCAAATAAGTATGATGCATGCCTGGTCCTAATGCAGGCCATGAGCTCTTGCGTCGGTTGGCTTCCTGCGCCCGACGATTACTTCGGGTTAAAACCCAAGTATGGTTTCTCAGCGACAACCGTCATGACATCCATCCATGTCAAGGCGACCCGTACTCCGTCCAGTACATCCGTATGTTCCCATACGTTGCCGTGTAAGGACTCTTCCTCACCAGTGGCTGATCACAAAATCGGGGTGAGGATCCTGTCACCCATAAATAAGTCGCATTGCAGTCCTTAACATATTATAGCATTATATTAAGCGGGACGACACCCAGCCCTTGTAGATGCTCGCATTTAGCGGTCCTCTCTTTATACTCCGGTTCTCACTAGAACCGTTAGCCGGATAATAGATGTAGCCGTAATTAGCCCTCGGTCTACATGATTTAATTGAACCGACAGGTCTAACTGTGACCCAAGTCCGATAGAACCGATACTTGGTCGATGCTAGACCAATCCATTTTAAGGGATTAAACCGGTCCAGAGTCATGAACCATTCCCAAGAAAGAAACCTGGTTCGATCGTCTTATCCCATACCAAGCCGACCAACCAAATCGGAATCAACCGTCACATATAGGTTCACTCTTTCAAGTTTGGGCTTTCTTATAAATTAGCTTATCTGTGCAAAAGTTCCATTATCTCTCTTGAAGTTTTTACTCTTTAAGCCTTAGCCATCAATTATGAAGACCTAACTCATCTAGGTGATTAAGTAGCTTATGAATATACGACGTCATATCGTCATGAGCATCTTCTTAATGGCTTATGTTATATTCCAGTAGATGTTCTTATACGTAGCTTTTACTCTTATAGCTTTTATATATACCTATATGTATTTTATTAGCTTATCAGAACCAAATTTATTATTTAGCATCTTAGCAAGTAAGCCTTTCTCCAAAACATATTCGTTAATTAACAAGGTATGTACCTTAATTAAATCTTTATATAGAACATATTCGTTGTTTATGGCATTAACTTAATATCTTATCAAAATCCTTTAGCCTTTCTTACCTTAAAATACTTTTACAGTTCAAATCTCATTTATGATTTAACACATGTATTTATAAATATAAAGGTATATAATATAATATACGTAAAATAAGTCTTTTATCTTCCATGCCATATTTATTTATGTTTATCATTATTATTGTTATTATTATTATTATTATCATTATTACTATTATTATTAGCCTCCCAAAACCCTTTTCATATATTATGATAAATACTATAGATATAATCTCTCTAGAATATGTATATTTAATATTTATGTTATTAGCATCCATTTAATTATTATTCTTATTATTAGCTAACTTTAAAACTAAACATTCTTTATATATATATATATATAACACCACATTTTTATGTTCATAAAACATATCTCCTTTAAGGATTTTCAGAACCAAAGCATTTTGGTTAAATCCCATTTTTAACCTTAGTGTTATTTTTTCGAAAAACCGAAATAACACTAGTTTACTAAAATGCGCATAGAAAATTCATTTTAAACCTTTTTCGACACAAACCAAAGCCATTTTTCTTCTAACACTTATGTCTTCCTGCTGTAAAAACAGATTTGAAAGATATTACATTTAAATGATAATTCTGCCCTTGCCATTTTCCCTTAAAAACCGAAATGCACTAGTTTACGAAAATATTTATAACGTTTTCGTTTCAACACCTATGAAGGTCAAACCAGTTTCATTTCGTCACTGACATGTTCCTCTATCTCCAGTAAAAACAGTTTTGAAAAAGGATATTTTCGAAATGATGATTCTGCCCTTGCAAGCTTTAGGCCAATTTCGAAAATACCAACTTTTATGTTAATTTTATTAAATAATTTTGCCAAACACTTTACAACTCATAAGAACATTTTTAGACACATAACATGACCATAATACCACCACAAAACAATTTTGAAAACAAACTTTATTAAAAAATAATTTTTCCCTTTTTACTCCAAAACTAATAAAAATACTTTAAGCCACTTTAAAGCATATTTCTTTTTACTTCCGAGGTTAAAACTATTCTAAAACATATTTATTTAAATATTTTAATTCTGGAAATTTTATAAAATACATTTAATTACCATTTTACCCTTAGTTTGAAAACACTTCTATTTATACTTTAATATATTAATCTTTTAAAACCGATTTTTATGCGTTCTTAGCAAATCTTTTAATTATTATTTTTATGCCCAAACTTGATGAGAACCCTCGGCCTCTTAACATTCATATAGCAAGTAAATTTTTTTATCATCATTGCTTATAAAATAAGCACATGACCGAATGGCCTCATAGCATTTCAAGCCACTTTTTGCAAAGCATTAGCATAATATCTCAAGCATTCAATTATAGTAAGCATTATCATATAAAAAAGCTTTCAAGCAAGCATAGCACACATGTTATTCAAGCAAATCTTCAAGCTTTCAATCATAGCACCAAGTATTCATTTCAAGCTTTAATCTTTACCGAGCCTTTTTAACATACAAGCCATTTTCATGTATATGATGACCCAAAAATCAAATCTATGGACCCTAACCCCCTTACCTCTTGTAGACTACTTGAAATAGCCAAGGAATGAGCTAATGCACCCTTGTTGGTTTCGGCTAGAGCTAGGCCTCTTGAGCTTGGTTCCTAAACAAAATATATGACAAAAATGGAAGCTTTATGTGAGCAAGGGTTCTCTAGACTCTTGAGCTAGGCTAGTCTTGCATTTACCTTCTCAAAAATAAAGGAAATGAAGATGAGAATGATGGTGAAGCCATGGACTAGAAGAGATGAAGGAGCTAGCTTGATGTTGATGAAAAACCTTGAAGAATGGATGATGATGGTTTCGGCGAATTAAATATCAAATTGGCCCCTGAAATTTGGGACTACCATCAAATTGGCCCCTGAAATTCAAATGTTATCAAATTGGTCCCTCACTTTTACGATTGTGACTCATATTGGCCCTTTTAAGGTTATCCGTCAAAAAAACGCTGATGTAGCCGCTAATTGTTCATGCTGAACTCTAATAACACGATGTCGTGATCTGTTGGCGCTATTATAGTGCTAAAATGACACCGTTTAAAGCCAACGGAAGTTAAAATCTCTCTCACATAACGCAATGAAAGATAAATTTTAACTTCTTTTACTCTCAAATAACGTCATTTTGGTACTTTGTTGACACAAATATATCACAACATCATTTTATTAGAGTATAGTGTGAACAATTAACTGCCAAATCAGCGTTTTTCTTACGGACAACCTTGAAAGGGCCAATGTGAGTCATATTCGTAAAAATGGGGGACTAATTTGTTAACATTTAACTTTTGGGGCCAATTTGATCGTAACCCCAAAATTCAGGAGCCAATCTGATATTTAACTCTGGTTTAGGCCAGGTGGAGAAGAGAGGGTAGGAGCTTGTTCTTGCTATTTCTAAGATGATGATGATGAAGAGGAGAATAAGAGGAGAAGAATGATGTATGATTTGGTGGTGATAATGTGAGAAGCTAGGGTTTGGTGTTCATCATGTTCATATGAACATTCAAAGTGTTCTTGAGAAAAAAGGGGTGTTTGATCTTTAAAAGTAGGAAAGAGAAGGTGTTTTTGGTGTTTTAATGAGTAAAAATCTGAAATGAGATTATTGGTAATGAAAGAGAGAGTTTCGAATTTGATGAGAGAGGTTAGAGGATTTTTGGTGTTGTTTTTGGTAGATTTTTTGATGAAGGGTTAAAGTGAAATGTGATTAAGTGTTGTAGTGTTTGTAGATATGAATAAAATAAATGAAAGAGTGAGAATAGAGGGAGAGAGTTACAGATTGGAGTAGTGCTCAAGCAAAGGGCATTTTTTTTTTGTTTTTGTTATGAGGAGTGTGGTAATTTTTGTAGTGTAATGGTAAAATAAAAATGATATAATAAGATAAAGGTGGTAAAGAAATAATATTATATTTGTAAAGGTGGTATAGAAAGAATCAAATGGAAGTTTTTGCATGTATCTAAGCCATGTAACTAATGAGAGAGAAGCCTTTATGAAAAGGTGTATAAAAAAGCAAAAAGTAAGAAAGAGAAAAGTTAGAAGATGTCATAAAATATTTCAAGGGCATTCTTGGCTTTTCGCTTCAAGTCTACGGGGCGACTATGGTCCAAAGACGTATTATAGCGTCGCGCTATAATTCTATAATTCCGTCGTACCTTTCGTTTTACCAAAACTATGACCGGACCTTTCGCGACGGAACTGCGCGTCTCTGAAAACGGTTCGAAATTCTCTCTAAGAATTTCGCCACCCTCAACTTCATAGCTCGAGCTTAGCTAGGAAATTATAAATTTTCATAGGAGATATTTCCTACAATATCCTCCGCTTAAATCAGAAGACGGTCAATTGCGGTTAAACCGCTGCTAAAAGCATACCGTCGTTAGAGACAGAAAATCACTGAAACAAACATATAACGGAAACGATTTCCATAGCAAACACGTCTAGGGTATCCAATAGCCTTATTCACGCCGCCAGTCATCAAAAGCACGAAAACAAGGACAGTTCACATGTTTCCGTCAGAAACGGGAAAAGCAGAAAGTCAGGGTTTCACAATCTGCATTATCAATATCCTTCAATGTTTGTTCTTCAAAAAAAACATCTCTACTACGGATAACCTTCTTGGTAATAGGATCATAAAACCTATACCCAAACTCATCAATGTCATAGCCAATTGTTGATACTCAAATTTGTCCATAATTTTTATAGATATTTTCAATACAAAAAATAAAAAAAAATTTACATTATAGCAATATTACAAAAAAATTGTTCAATGGCTCAGCCCAACACTACACAAGATCAAGAATCAAAGTTCAAAAATGTCTACTGGGTTCAAAAATTTCAATTGTTAAATGCTCCATGACGTGTTCCTCTACTACTCAAATTCAGACACCATAATGAAGATTTAAGACAGAAGAGATAAAAAGTGAAGACATATTGAAATGAAGATAAGGCACTAGCATTCACCCACGCACCCAATCCTGTCAAAAGCACGAAGAAAATGGCAAATGAGTTGGATAGTAGGGACAAAAGAATAAATGTAATGATGTATTTATTTTTTTGGTTCCTCGATAAATAGAGGATGATCAGAGTTCAAAAGGGGGTGGAGAGAAACATATGATAGATTCAAGTGAAAAAAGAAAGAGATACAGAAGGGAAGAGCTTCGAGAGAAAAATCACAAGAACAATAAGTCCAATATTAGGTACTGATCTTATGTAGTAATTATTTGTATTCATTCATGTATTTGAATAATAAATTTCAATTCAGCGATATAAGAAATTAAACAAAAATTACATGTTCTCTTCGTTGAAAGTAGTAATTAAATTTCAGAACTGTGCTTCAAAAATTATATTCACCTTCTCTAGCTTATGAAATGTTCAATGTCAGTAGCACTGCATTTGCATATAACCTAAGAATTCTAATGGCATGTGTGTATGAAGAGTCTTATAAAGTGGTGTGATTAGTGCTATTATTCTGTGGTAGTCTCTCTTATATTCGTTTTATATATATAATAACATGATGAGTTACTGATCTTGGGCTCTTTGCTAATAATATTAAAATATATATAAGTATAGAAACGTGATGTTACGCAGTGTAATGATTTTAGGGAAGTGTTCTTTTTTAAATAGTAAAACAATAAGAAGTGGTAATGCTT
>JASCZI010181646.1:0-13249 GCA_036250425.1 Stylosanthes scabra
CAGAGACTTCTGCATCAAGATTTAAATGATGAATCTTAGATCTTTGCTGTCTTGCAGCTAGTTTTTCTTTTATCTTTCTCTATTGTCACCAAAAAAAAAAAAAAAATCATAAATTATAGTAATGCCTCCAATGTTCTTTTCGCCAATATTCATGCTTATTTCAATGAGATATTTAGAAATTAACATAGAGGATGTTATCACAGACTTAGTGATAATATTCTCCCTAAAATATAATTAGTTATATAAATAGTATTATTAAATAAAAAGTTTTCAATTTTAAGAAATTAAAATTTTGATAAAAAAATTAAAGATTAATTTGACTAATTCTAATTGATTCAAATTTTTATTATTTAAAGACCAAATTAATATTTTTTAGAACTAAATTGATCTTTTGAGATTTGTTTTAAATGTTAACCAATGCAATTATTAAACCATAGGATTTTTTACTTAAATAAACAAAAAACCCTTAAAACATAGGTCTATCACCACCCAATTTTTATGATTTTCTTACCTTGTTTGCAAAGTAGAAACTATGAAGGAAGTAATTCAGACCGATGACAAAATAATTTACAATCAATCCTCAAATTAGTATAAGAATTAAAAACGATCGTATATTTAATTTTAATTTTACAATAAAATTTTTAAAAAATATGATCAATTTTGATTTGCAATTATAATGAAAATACGAATACGATATAAAATTAAAAATATTCTCAATTTACTAACCAATTTCTAATATTTAATAAAAATTAATTATTCCAATAGTTGATTAAACTGCTACATAAATAATAAATAATATATTAGAAATGATCTGACAGCAAATTTTTTATATTCACACGCATCACAAATATTGAACTTCATTCAAAGAACAATTTTAAAGCACAATGATTTACTTTTTTTTTTTTCACAATTAAAAGAAAGTTTGTAATTTTGTATTCTATCTCAAAGAGTTAAATATCTTCTAAAAAATTTTCAAAATATTTTTTTCTCCCATTTATCAATTTAACTAAATTAAATGTTCAGAGTTTAAAATTTAAATTTAATAAAAATTTAATTTTATATATTAAAATCAATCACTAAAATCAATTATCAGTAATATATAATATATATTAAAATATAAAATACACAAAACAAATTAAATTACGTCCAAATTGATGGTTAATTCTATACCCATCACCATAAATTTAATTGTGCTAGCAAAACCTAAAAAATAAAAAACAAGAAAACAAAAGAAAAAATAATAAATAAAATAAAAAGAAAGAAGAAGACCTAAACCCAATGGGCTATTTCCGTAAATGCATATCAGAAACAAATCGCAGCAAGAATCGGAGGAGAACGGTGACGCGAACGGTACAACGCCGGCGGCGCGACGCAGGGACAGGAAGGCCGCTACCGCGGCGGCGCTGGCATGACCTCAAGCGGAATACGAATCCAAGCCAGCGGCGGCGCCAGCGAACCACGGCGGTGCTGGTGCGACGACTGAGAGGGCCAACAGCGGTGGTTGACGGTGGTTCCGGTGGTGGTTGGTGGCAGGTACTCCTCCTCCCTCTCTTTCCGTTTCGTCCTTTGTGAATTATGTGATTATGAATTTACCATGAATGTTTTCACTTGCAAGATTTTACTTGATTTGGGATATTTTTTATTTAATTGATTTCATTTTTCTTTCTTTAAAAAATCTTCCTTTTTTTAATTGAATTTCTTTAAGAGATTGCAATTAAATTGATAAAGTTAAATGCTTTGGGAGTTTCAATTTGATAATTGTTTTTTAATAATTGTCATTGTTTCCATTTTGTCTTTGCTCAAAAACATTTGTGCTGGCTAAGAGTGATGGATTGTTTGGGTAACTTCACATATAAAATTTTTAGATCATTCTCTTTAGGATGGTAGTGTTTGGACTCTGTTGACCAAACCTTAGAATTGTTCATATATAGGGATAATTCTTAAGATAACATGTCTTTTTTAGACTAATTTTTGTACCTCCAAAAGGAAATAATGCTGGAGATGTGTCTCTAGAGTCTCACTGTGTCCGGTTTTTCGATTTCAGGATAAGAACCAAATGCTACATATGTGTCATCTTAGCCTAGGTTAACCCGAATGCGTGTTAGCTAATTTCTTTCTGTTTTCGATAACTTGTCATATGAAAAGATCATTAATTTTGGGTACTTTTTTTTCGCTGTTTTTGTGCGGTATTCGATGCTGATATTTCGTGTTTTTATTTGGTTTTTTGTCTAGGTTTCATTTAAAAGATATCCGAGTTCTGGTACATGCAGCTAAGATGGAAGATATTCAAGAAAATTTGTTTCCTTCATCCTCGCCTAATGAACAACCTCTATCGATCGATGAGGAACTGTGGCTGATGGCTGAAGAAAGGGCCCAAGAGATACTGTGTACAATTCAACCAAATGTAATTTCTGAGGCGAATAGAAGGGAGATTATTGAATATGTTCAGAGGTTGATTAGAGGTTACTATGGAGCAGAGGTTAGAAAATTTTGATGTTTTTGAATCTAACTTACATATTTGTGATTTTTATTGCTGTAGTACCTTTGGCTGTTTCTCTTGATTTATTGCCTTTATGCCCCCTTGTAATTAGTCGGGTCTCGTTTTAATTCTTCTTGCTCGAAATGATTTGTATGCTAATAGCTTCTTTGGCTATGGTTGACTTGTCATTACTTTTAATTTTAAAGCTTGAAAGCTTTTATGTACTGCTAATAACAAGTTGATTTCATCGTGATTATAAATTACAGTTATTATAGCAGTGACCAAATGTAATTTTCCTCCTACAGGTTTTAACATTTGGTTCAGTTCCGCTGAAAACCTATCTTCCTGATGGGGATATTGACTTGACAGCTCTCAGTCATGAAAATGCTGAGGAGGATTTGGCCCAAACAGTATTCAGTATACTCGAAAGTGGTGACAGCACTGAATTCCAAGTGAAAGACGTACAGCATATACGTGCACAGGTTTAGAGCGAGTTTTCTGTTTCTTTTCTGGTTTATTTTTTAATTATTAATGTTGCTTTAATCATATGAGGTCTCTATTTTCTGTGGCTTCTTCATGAGGTTCAATTATTGAGGCCTTCATTATCTCCCTCATGTCAGTCTCTGCTGTCTACTAATTGTGTTCATGGAATAAGCTTGATAAGATTTTAAGCATTCCTTTAATGGATGGGTAGTGCTATATGTGAAGCTTGGTTCTATTTGTCTGAAAAGGGAATGGTAAACTACCCATTGTTTCATGCTTCTGCTAAATTTAAATGCATTGACACATGAGGAAACCGATAACTACTTTGTACATTTGCCTCAGAGAGAGCAAGAGAGGCAGGGTTTAAGTTAAAGGGGCCTTTGCCTGTTAGGTAGATGCTAGAATACCTGTACAGTTTCTTACAGTGTCATAGGTAATGCATTATTTCTATTTTCTAGCGTGTTACATCATATGATGGTAATGAGTAACTGCACTATCATTTGTGTCTTTCATCAGATATTAAAAACTAAAATTCTCCGTGTTAGATGTGAACTCATTTCATGATTCTTTACCTAATGCCTTGTGCTTTTAGGATAGTTGGTCCTCAATATGGTATCAAAGCCTCTTTGACCTAGTTGACTCATGTCTTCATTATTCTAAAGTTGAAATTCACGCAAGACATGGAGGGTTGGCTTGTAAAATGCCCCTACTTCATTTTGATATTTGTATGATGGACTGCAGGTCCAGGTTGTAAAATGCACGGTGAAGAATATTGCAGTTGATATCTCTTTCAATCAGATGGCTGGACTCTATGCTCTGCGCTTTCTGGAGCAGGTAAACTCTAATTTGTGCTAATTTACGACTATTCATGTTGTTTGATGTCTTCATATCTATATGATAAGTTTCATGCTTGTATGACTGTAAATTTTTACAGTTATGTAATGGGGAAAGCTGATTATTGAGGGAGAACTTATCAATGGCTTTTATCTTTCTAGATCTAATTTATTTGTTTGTGGAAAAAATAAATCTCAGGTTGACCAACTGGTTGGGAGAGACCATCTTTTCAAACGCAGTATTATCTTAATCAAAGCTTGGTGCTATTATGAGAGCCGAATTCTTGGTGCGCACCATGGCCTTTTATCAACATATGCATTGGAAACACTAGTTTTGTACATCATCAATCGTTATCATTCATCAGTGCGTGGTCCTCTAGAGGTGTGAATCAATCTTGCATCAATTTCGGTTTGGTCCTTTCACTACTTCTATTTGCATATATGTAAAGATGAAACCCACTGACTGCTACTGCTAACAGGTCCTGTACAGGTTTTTGGACTACTACAGTGCATTTGATTGGGAAAATGATTATGTCAGTGTAGATGGTCCTAAGGCCTTATCTTCACTTCCAGAAATTAATGGTAAGTGTTATTGAAGCACATAAGCAATCGGATTTATATATGACTTGATGGGATTATTTATTTTTAATTTTCAGTCCTTGATAATCCAAAATTATGTGTTTTTTTACAGAGACGCCAGACTGTGAGCGGCATGGTTTTTTGCTCGATAAAGAGTTTCTGAGAAAGTATAGAGATATGTGCCTTATTTCAGCAAGGGCATATGAGACTACAACCCATGAATTTCCCACCAAGCATATGAATATTTTGGACCCTCTAAGAAACGACAACAACCTTGGCCGTAGCGTCAGTCGAGGTAATATGGACCACTAAAGCATCAAGTAATATCATTTAATGATTACTCTTTCAAATTACACACTAATTCTTTGCTTAATCGTCAACCAATTGCCTGCAGGAAGCTTGCATCGAATTAAATTTGCTCTATCCTTTGGTGCCCGAAAACTTAAGGAGATCCTTACATTACCAGGAGAAAGGATGGGTGCAGCACTAGAGGGGTTTTTCAAGAACACTTTGGACAGAAATGGGAAAGGACAAAGGCCAGATATAGAAGTTCCTGTTCATGCATTTGGTACTGGAAGATCTGAAGAGCCTGTCCTCCGCGGAGATTGCGAAAGTTACTATGGTGCCTTACGATATGTTCAGTTGCATCGTAAGCATGCCATGCCATTCGCTGCATATCCAAGCCCACCATTATCAGCTGCTCGGACTGACATCCATGCAGTATTGACGCAGCAAAACTGGAAAGCGCCTTATCTAAGGGGTCCTAATGTATATATACCAATGCACACCGATGTATATGTCCCAACAAGTACAGATGCATATGCCCCAATTCAGAATGATGCATATATCCCTACAAATATCGATGTATATGCTCCTGCACAGACTGAAGTATATGGCTCAACACAGACATTCTATCGTCCGAAAGCTTCGCAAGGAACCGGCACATACATACCTGGCGTGGTATATACTGTCTTCTGTCAAACTTTTTCTATCTGTTTAGATTATGATAACTGACTATGTCATCTCTAACATGGTTGAATCATGCAGACTCATAACTCCCAATGGGATACACGCGCAAAGGGAAATAAATCAAGGAGACATCGTCCTTGGAAGCATAATGTATTGCCCAGATCACCTCGGGAAAAGGAACTATTGGACGAGGTTCATTCCGACGAGACACCTGATGCAAACGGTGCTTCAAGGTCGTTTGAGCTTGCGAATGAAGAATTCCCAGTTCTTCCAAACATTTACCCGGAAATAGAAGCTCAGGAGCCTGTCTCTTTCAGTATCTCTGACCAGGCCAGGAATTCCTCATCACCCCAACTCATTCTTGAGTTTGGAACTTACAGGAATTCAGAGGCACTTAGAGAATCAAGCTTGCCAACAAATGGCGAGAAAGAAGATTCTGATGTTCCATCATCTTAGACAACCTTAGTTGGTTGTTCTGGACTTCTGGGGTGGCAATACATAGGAGAAAAGAGTATGTTGGGAGTGATAAGAGAGATTGACAGTATCTAACTTATAGTGACAGCATATCTTTTGTAGAATACACAGGATAAACATCAGTTGAGTTTATATTGCAGAGTTTTGTTACTGCAACTCTTGATAATGCCAAATTTAAGGTCATAGTCAATTTCTCCATTCATTTTTAGAATTCTCAAGCCATTGGTGTTTTGGTAATCTTGGAAATAATTATGTCGATCCAACAAAAACTCAATTACTCAAACAATTAAAATTTTGTTTAGTTATATTAGAGAAATATTTGAAGCTTTGCATTATCTTAAGTTAGTAGTGATAGTTATCCACCTAACTTCATTGGCTTTCCCTCTTGGTTGAGGAATGTGAACAAGTTTTGCATTCCTCGCCTTTTTAGCCTTTCACCAACCACCATCCATCAAGCATCAAGCCATCCACGACGACCATTCTACGTGTAGTTTAACTTGTCCACACTTCTACATCCTAGAGTTTTTGTGATTTTTTTTGTTTGTTGAAATTTTTTTTTTTGGGTGTCTAAGTTGTTGAAAATTATATATAACAAGTTTGAACGTCGCAGACATTCATTTAAATGTATTTTTAAGTAATTATTTAAAGATGAAGTGAAAAGCTTTAAACTTGAACAACCCCATCACCAAACTCCAACACCAGCAGTCACACGCGCCACCCTTCATCGTTCTCTTTCTCCTTTATAAACCGCCATAGCCACCCTCACCCATAACCTCGAAGGCAAAATCAAAACAAGACCAAACAAATTTTGAAAAAAAAAAAAGAAGTAAGTAGAGATGGAAGTGACAGCAAAAATCGCTCCTTCGATGCTGTCCTCTGACTTCGCCAATTTGGCCTCTGAAGCTCAACGGATGCTCAATTCCGGCGCCGATTGGCTCCACATGGATATCATGGTACTCTTTCTCACTCAATTCAACTTTTACTCACTAACTTGCTGCACATCACTTTTAGCTTTAGCTTAGAAATTTGGTTAGAAGAACAATCTTTGGTAGTTGTTTATGAAAAAATTAGGGTTCTTATGGTGGATGAATGAGAAATGTGTGTTTGTTGCTATCATTAGTCAAGATTGTGCATTTATTGTTTTATAAGTTGATCATGATTTTTCTCATTTTTTTATTTATTCCTTTGCAGGATGGGTAAGGTGTCTTTGTTTTGCTTCTGCTGCTATCTTTGTCCTTAACCCTACCCTGAGGTTGTTGCTGCTCTGGCCTATGCCAAATTCCCAAACCCCCGCGCGGGTGCGGGTGGTTATTGATTTCATTGTTTGTTTGTTATAGTTGATTGGTATTGTTGAGTGTCTCTATGTCTCTGGAAAATAAGAGTAGTTTTGGTCTTTTGGAATTAAGAGTGGCTGGTAGTAGCTTTTATTTCTAACAACTGCAATATATGTACATGTGATGATTGGTTAGAAGTAACAACTTCAGATCATATTATTGGTTCTTCTCTTGTTTTTCTCGTGCTCTTTCAAAAGGTGCATCCATATCAGTAGGGCTAAGTATTCCTGTTCGGTTGTGGATGGGCATGCTGTATCTGTTCGGTTTGGTTCTTGACCGGATTATCATCAATAAGACTTTGTTATCACTGCGTACGATGTAGATCTTTGTTCAAGTTAAATAACAGCAATAACAGGATACAAGCAATGTCAAGATCGCATTGTAGGTTCTGCTTGGGATTTCAGTGCCACATAATTCCCTCAGATTATAGCATGGGTGCTCTACAATTTGTTCATTTCATTAAACTCGCATGGAGTTAGATGATTTGAATATTAATATTTAATACTAGCTGCCAGCTGCCATTGTGTGAAGCATAAAATCCTAGGTTATAACTATTTTGGGTGCTAATTCTTTCATGATTAATTTTGTAATAATGGGAGAAACTTTATTTGTCAAGTTGACTTTGTTGTTTTGGATGATTTAGAGTCAGCTCATGGTGCTTTTTCCATTTCCCGTTCTTTGTCTATTTCTTGCAGGCACTTTGTCCCGAATTTGACCATTGGTGCCCCAGTCATTGAAAGTTTGAGAAAGCACACAAAGTAACTATCTTCCTTCTGTACTGGTCTAAATATTTTCTCATGATGAAAATTGTATTTGCCACTTAGTATTTGAATCATAAATCATTAACCCATGCAGGGCATATTTGGACTGTCATCTAATGGTTACAAATCCTATTGATTATGTTGAGCCTATGGGGAAAGCTGGTGCTTCTGGTTTTACATTTCATGTAGAAGCATCTAAAGGTTGGTACTTATGCTTCCTTCTTTTGGTTATTTTTCATGGTATGCTATTTCCTTAATTTTTATGCACACATTTATCTATTATCTATCTTCTTTTCGCTTTCTTATTCATGTTTCCTACATGTAGATAACTGGCAAGAACTTATTCAAAGAATTAAGTCACTGGGCATGAGGCCTGGTGTAGCATTAAAGCCTGGGACACCTATTGGAGATGTTTTTCCTCTGGTATGATCCCCCTTGGTTCTCTTCTTGTCATAACTGTATATATACAATTATTAGGTTAGATTATTTAGGTTATATACCCTTTCGGTGTGGCCCTTTCCCGTACCCTGTGTTGACACGGGATGCTTATGCACTGTGCTGCTCTTTTTTCTAATCTTTTTGAGATTGTCCCGAATTGGTGTTCATAAATTTCGGAAAAACATGTAAGATCTCCACTCACATAGAGGATTTATTCTATAATATGTGTTACTTTTCATTCATTTTTGTGCCCACTCTTCATCTTTGTTCCTTTCTCAGGTTGAAGCTGAAACCCCTGTTGAAATGGTTCTAGTGATGACTGTAGCGCCTGGATTTGGCGGACAAAAGTTTATGCCAGAGATGATGGATAAGGTATGATTACTTTTAAGTTCGTATGCTATTATGTGGTGTTATTTTCTTCTAACGGTGAACAACTGTTTTTGATTAGGCCTTTTGCTTAATTTGTTTCTTCCCTTTTAAATTTGTAACCAGGTCCGGATACTGAGGAAGAAGTATCCATCGCTCGATATAGAGGTATTATCTAATCGTTTTTCTTTCCCCGTAACTTCTTTCCATCACATGCTGCATGCATGTTGCAGCATGTTCTTTGCGACTCTTTCACTTGATTGATTTTCCTTTCTACATATTTCGTCAAGTGCTCGCTTCTTGAGTTCATGGAGAAGTGATTCTCATGAACACTATTGTTTTACAGTGATCAAAACATGTTCAATTTCAATTGCAGGTTGATGGTGGTTTAGGGCCTTCGACCATAGAGATGGCCGCGTCGGCCGGGGCAAACTGCGTTGTGGCAGGAAGTTCAGTTTTTGGAGCCCCTGAACCAGCTGAAGTAATATCCTTACTGAGGAATTCTGTTCAGAAAGCCCAGCAAAAATGTTGATAGTAAAATTGATACTCCAGTTGTGTTCACAAAAGGAACTCACAAATTCACATACACTTATCAACCTACATGATGTGCCAACATTTTGATGATTCTAATAAAAGACCATGTGGTTCATTGATTGGTCTTAATGTCTGTATCTAATGTACCTTTATAAATCATAAATTTTGCAGGCATATGTAACACTAAATCTTCTAGTTTGGTTTTGATTTAACAGTTGGTATTCATTCTTACATTGTCCTAAGATGCTTACAATGTGGTTCTAAATTATACACCAGGCAGCAGGGCTCCCTCAAATCTAACTTTCGGCTGAAAAAGATGTTCCTCCAAGATAATATTTAAAAATTAAAATCTTAGATAATTATCTATTAGGTATTAAGATAGCTTTTTTTTTTTTTATCTTTATAATATACACTTTTGTCTCCAACAAAATTTTGTTTGCTAGAAGTCTTCGAGAATTATTTTTGATAAATAAGACAATTAAGTTTTTAAGAAATTCACAAGTAATTTTTTAAAATGTCTAAAAAAAATATTATTGAAAAGCAAAAGTATTCAAATGTTTAATTGATTATAATGATTAAATTTGTTTATTTATTAATTTAAAATCTAATAAAACTGAATACAAAACTAAATCAAACCCTAACAAATATACATATCCAAGATTAATTTTATTTTTTTTGTTTTCTGTGTTTCCAAGTCTGACCGGCCAAGAACTATTTTGCCATGAATCTGAGTTTTATTTTTGAATATGTCGTTTGCCAATAAATTACTCCATACGGTGAGATTTAAATTCGACACTTGTTTAGACGGAATAGTAAGCTAATCAGAATTGAGTTATTTATCTTCTTATTATCAAATTAGATAGATTCTTAAAAGCTACAAAAGAGTTACAAGTACAATAATTTGGTCACGCCACGAGAACACAATCGAGAAAATATCGCAATCAAAGAACAACCACGCGCTGCGGTAGCGCGTGAGTGATAATATCAGTGAGATTAAGTGATTAAGTCATCTCTCCTCTGAAATCCAGATTCCAAAATCCAAACCAAATCTGATTAAAAAAAGCGTGACATCACGCGCGCCGTCTCCAACACTCACCAAAGCCATTGAACACAAAAGCATAAGCTTTCACTTCTTCCATCTTCACACTCCACACTCCTCAGGTATTTTATCAATTTCCTTATTTGATTCATATTATTCTCTTTCTCTGTTCTTAGTTTTAGTTTATGTCTTAACCTTGCCTCACGTCCTTTTCACTCATTCGCCATGCCTTTTTAGTTATCTAGGGTTGGTTTAGAGAAATAATAAAATCGTTCACTTAATTCGAAACCTGTTTTTGCAGCGTTTTAGATTAGGGCCATTCAATGCCTACTTTTTAGTTTAGATAATAAAAAGTTCCACTGACAATTTTTTTTGTTGAAATTGAATATGGTTTCACTTGTCCTTTTGTCATTGGATTATTTTAGGTGTACAAGTACAAGCTACCTTTTAGTTTGGGTGCGAATCCCGTCTTGTATTTGCAATAATTGATTTATTAGCGACAAATTCTTAAATGAAGTTTAGATCTGCATCGGAAATTCGGAATAACTGTTTATTAAAAAAAAAAAACACCCTTAATTTAATGTTGCCTAGTGAATAAGCAATATTGTAATTGGCTAATTTCTCATTTATTTATTTAATTATTTATTATTATTATTATTTACCATGAAGATGGAATGGATAAAATAACATGTGTTAGTTGTTTGTTTGTTTAAGTGTAGGATGGACCAGTGACCGAAGTATAGCCTTTGAAAGGAAGGAGTTAGGTAAGGTTAGAGTGGGAGTTTGGGAGTTTGGAGTACATAAATAAATGGCTGGCATAACAGAAAACCATCAAGCTCTTGGAATTGACAAAGAAAGTGCTGAGGTTAATAACAACAGCAGCAGCAACAAGAAGAGTGTACACAACAGGCTTTTGGAGAAGGATAAGGAGGAGGGAAGTCAAGGGGGTGATATGGCTCCTTCTGCTGGGAGCTCAATCAAGAGGTCAGGTTCACGGCCTCAACTCGATGTTAGCAAAGCCGAGATTCAAGGGAATGTCGAGGAGAAGTATCCGACTATTTTGTTGCCAAATCAGTCTGATGATTTGTCCCACCTCGCTCTCGACATTGGAGGTATTGGTTGATTATGATATGGTTTGGTCTTGTTTCTGGCATTGTTAATGATTTAACGGTGGTTTCGGTGAATGTGAGGTTGTTTGTTTTCGGTTATTGGAAATTTGTCACCCACAATTTTATTTTCTTACATTCATTGCCATGCGGTCTTGTTATGTTTTCTCTTACACTGATGGTTATGGTGCTTCTGCTTCATATTCAATGAGTTATGATTTGGTCAATTCTATTTTACATAGTTAATTTTAAAAAAGAAAGGTTGGTAGCATATAAAATATGTCTAAAGTTTGAGCTTGTTCAAATATATGGGCAGGATCACTAATAAAGTTGGTCTATTTCTCAAGACATGAAGACCAATCAACCGATGATAAAAGGAAGAGGAGCGTGAAGGAGAGACTTGGACTTTCAAATGGTAACAGGAGAAGCTTCCCTATTCTTGGTGGGAGGCTTCACTTTGTGAAGTTCGAGACAAGAAAGATCAACGAGTGCTTGGATTTCATTAATTCAAAGCAGCTTCATAACGGTGGTATAGTCTTGTTCGCTACAATACTTGTATTTGTCTCTTCTCTACCACATTTCATTGCTAGATATTATTATGCGTGCAATGTTTTTGTAAGGTGTAATGAATTATTGATTTTTGTCTGGCTTATAGGGACGGAATCACCCTATGCTGATGGTGCAAATGATGGGAATGCGATAATTAAGGTGCCTCTGAGTCTGCAATTTTATTTGGGACATATTTGGAAAGTTGTTCTTTATAGAGTGGGTGTGTATATACACACATAAGGTACTATACTAATTCTCCAATTTTGTGACAAAGGCTACTGGTGGCGGAGCATACAAGTATGCTGACCTTTTCAAAGAAAGACTCGGAGTTAGTCTGGACAAAGAAGATGAAATGAATTGTCTTGTTGCCGGAGCAAATTTCTTACTAAAGGTGGATCCCAGATATAAATTGTTTTGCATGTATTTTCTTTAGGTTAGCTTGCTCCATAGGAAGGATGCATTGTGCCTTGAGTTGACATATATGAATCTACACGCAATGCATTATTTTTCATTGCAGATGTTATCGTAAGAAATGACAATGGATAGGCACATACTCCTTGCTCGCTCAGAATTTCAAATCAATACTATAAATATTCTTTTTTAAGAAACTTTCGGATTTGGTTTCTTTTTAGTCAAACCATTCTTTCTGTCATAAGAGAACAAGTTGTAGCCTTTTGATTTGGAGTGTGATTCTTTGCTATTAATTCGTTCTTGCTAACTGATATATAGTTTTTCTTTTACATGGGCAATTTTATATTACTGATCAGAAGTTCTAACACTTCTTAGTAGGCAATTCGGCATGAGGCTTTCACGCACATGGAAGGACAGAAAGAGTTTGTACAAATTGACCCTAATGACTTGTTTCCTTATCTACTAGTCAACATTGGATCTGGTGTTAGTATGATCAAGGTACACTTTGTCTCGTTCCTATTTTTATTAAACTTTCGACTCTTTGGATTATGTTTGATTAGGACTAGCAGGTTGTGATCTATACTTCCAATTCGTGTGACACAGGTTGATGGAGATGGGAAATTTGAAAGAGTTAGTGGGACAAATGTTGGTGGCGGTACTTATTGGGGCTTGGGAAGACTGTTAACAAAGTGCAAGAGGTCCTTTTTCTTTTGAGACTATGATTTTGATCTACTGCTATTTTTGCAATATCGACAAGTGTGTTTGTTGCAATAAATTCCAGCTTTGACGAGTTGCTTGAGTTGAGCCAGAAAGGAGATAATAGAACCATTGATATGCTTGTCGGGGACATTTATGGCGGTTTGGACTATTCTAAGGTAAATTTTTCAGCTGATT
>JASCZI010181646.1:15955-28726 GCA_036250425.1 Stylosanthes scabra
CGGAACTGATGATGCCAAACGAAGGGGTGATGCATTTGCTCGAGCATTTTCTGCCCACTTGGCACGGTAATACTGACATTCCTATTCTGTTTTGATGGTTTAGTACCATTATTGAAGATATGGCATCTATTTGTTTATTCTGTACTTGGCTTTTGTTTTGTTCTCTTCAACAAACTAACACACGAATCGAATAGGTTAATGGAGGAGCCAGCTGCATATGGGAAATTAGGCCTCGCCAATTTATTGGAAATGAGGGAAGAGTGCTTGAGAGAGTTCCAGTTTGTTGATGCCTATAGAAGTATAAAACAGAGGTAACTATGCTTTCTTTCTTCATTTCTTCATATAGCTGTAAAACCAAGATTTGCATGTCTTGTTTTCTTGTCAACAAACTTAGACTAACTTAAACACGTGGTCCTAGAAGTTGTTGCCATGGCCAAAACCCATGACAATGTGGTCACAAGGCATAAAGGCGAACATCGTTGTTTTTACTTCCTTTGCTTCTTCCCTTTTTTTATATCTTTGTACGTTTACAACAGGGAAAACGAGGCATCACTTGCTGTTTTACCTGACTTGTTGATGGAGCTTGATAGTTTGGATGAGGTATGCCAAACTAAATACTATAATAATCTGGATTGTACTTTGTTTTCATGGAGTCCTTTGTCATGTGGTTACGCTTTTCTAAAGAAAATATCAGCTTAATTTCGAATTTGCCATGCTTTAGTCATAGTTATGTAGTGTTGTTAGTCGTTGTGGTTACAAATACATAAGCTGCCTTACATTCTGTAATATTGCATTTCAGGAAACAAGGCTGCTTACACTGATTGAAGGTGTTCTCGCCGCGAACATTTTCGACTGGGGATCTCGTGCATGTGTGGATCTCTATCATAAAGGAACTATCATTGAAATTTACAGAATGAGTCGCAATAAAATGCAGAGACCTTGGCGGGTATGTTGAGAAAAAATACTCATTGTTCAGGGTACACTATTTCTGAATTCAATCACATTGTTAAGAGTTGATTGTTAACATTTTTGTGATATAGGTGGATGATTTTGATGTCTTCAAAGAGAGAATGTTAGGAACCGGGGACAAGAAAAAGCCCCCTCACAAAAGAGCTTTGCTTTTCGTAGACAATTCAGGTGCTGACATTGTTCTTGGGATGCTTCCCCTGGCAAGGGAGCTCCTCCGTCGTGGAACCGAAGTGAGTTTGCTTTTGCTATTTTTGGTGTTTGTCAGTTTCCCTTCTATACATTCACTATGCGCATTGGCTAGAAATGTTATGACAATAACGATGGATTTGTTCTATTATTAGGTGGTTCTTGTTGCGAACTCCCTTCCCGCTTTAAATGATGTGACCGCAATGGAGCTTCCCGATATTGTAGCCGAGGCTGCCAAGGTTTGTATATTTTTCCTGACACACTCTAAATGGTAACATCTAATTTTTTTTTTTTTTTTTGTTGTTCTTGTAATTCAGTTACCTCTTTTTGTTCTGTTACCTTCAATAGAAACTACGATGCTCGCTAAATACTAGAGATATATATAACCATTCATATGCCTCCTCTTATCAGTTTAAGCTTCTTTCAGGAGAAGTAGTTCCATAACATGGTATCAGAGCTTATATGACTGAAAAGTCTAGAGTTCGATCCTTGTTGATCCCAAAAGAAATTATTTCAATATAAGGCAAATAAAAAGGAAAAAAGAAAAGGCCTATGCATAGAGAATAGTTCACTTGTGCACCAAATATTCGTTACAAGTCTTGAATGTTGTTGATCATACCATCTGTTGCTTTTACTATGAACTTGGCCATGGTTTCCTTTGATGAAACGAAATTTTCTATTATGCAGCACTGCGACACACTAAGGCGCGCTGCCGAAGCTGGAGGCTTGCTTGTGGATGCAATGATCAACAGCTCACACAGCTCTAAAGGACAATCATCTTCTGTTCCATTGATGGTTGTTGAGAACGGATGTGGTAGTCCGTGTATAGACCTACGACAAGTCAGTTCCGAGTTGGCTGCTGCGGCCAAAGATGCTGATTTGGTGGGAGACTCGATCAGCTTAAGTGATTACAGTTTCGCCGGTTTAAGAATATCGATGTTCTAATAATTAAGCTTTTGATTTGTGCAGATAATCTTGGAAGGGATGGGTAGAGCTCTCCATACTAACCTCAACGCACGATTTAAGTGTGATGCTTTGAAGGTAAGATCATATATGGTTTAAGGTTTTATGTTTTCTATATACATTACTATTATCAAATTCATTGCAAATTGTTAACATTGAATTCTCCTTTCTTTAAAGTGGTTGATCTAATGAAGATTTCTTCTACTTTATTTGAATGTTTTTGGCAGCTTGCAATGGTGAAAAATCAGAGATTGGCTGAGAAGTTGATAAAAGGCAACATATATGACTGTATTTGCAAGTATGAGCCTTCTTGAAGTTGAAGCTTTCATTGGATTGGATAGGATTTGAACTAAGTATCTGGAAAAAACAATATAGTGAATCCATTCCTCTTTTAAATTAGAACTATTTTTGTATTTGTTATAATTAAATTTTGGATAATTGAGATGCCAATTGTTATATAAAACCTTGTATATTATCCCACCTCAACTTTAGATTAATAAGAGAAAGTGCTTGCATTCATTTTTTTTTTTTAACTACTTAAAGATGTGAAAACATAAATTTATTATTTATCAACAAGATTATGTATAATAATCAATCACCGTATAAAAATATGTATCCAGTGTTTTATGAATTTTTTCTATTATTCTATTGTGGAAAAATTCAATTATTATACAATGATGATAAATTTAATTATTTTTAATTAATTTTTTAGTTAAAAGAATACATAAATTAATATGAATAAATGTGTATGATTACAAATTGCAAAAAAAAAATTACAAAGATACACATGACATGTATTTTTGTATATATATGTATATACTTTAGTATTTCTCATTTTCCATGCGTTGCTTCGATAATTACAATTAGTTAACAACGGAAAACAATAAAACATGAAATTTTGAAAAAATTAATTCGTAACATGTATTTTTGTAAATATACATACTATCAATCTAGATTTTACTGAATTAGAAAAGTAAATTAAAAATGTAAAATATAAAATCGTGATAAGATTTAATTTATTAAATCGTCTAACTTAACAAAAAAATTGTAAAATCAGTTAATTTACTTAAAAGTTTAATATTAAAAAATAGTTAAATCAATAATAAAGCTACTATATAAGTCACCAAAAAATAAAAAGCTACTACTTAAAATATACTTTTTAAAGAGAGATTAGATCTGTCACCAAAAAAAAAATATCAGATCCAACAACTTGCATGGTTGTTGATTGAACTATTCCTGACATTGCCACTAATAATTTTCTAATCTATAAATTAGATAATAAAAAATAAAATATCTATAATCATTATTTATAGAAAATTTATAATAAAAATTAAAAAATATTTAAAATTTAAAATAATTAATAATCAGTTAATTTTATATTTTTTAAAAATAAAATATTCAAAATTTAAAAAATAAAATATTTAATTTAAATAATTAATTAATATCATCTTAGGTGAAAACAAACAAACAAATCAAACTTCAAAACAAAGGCGTTGCTAGTTTCTTTGCTTTCTACCATTCAGCAAATCAAATCTATACACGCCCATAGCAAAGGACATGTTCTTGGAATTATGTGCATTTTTTATTATGACAGTGATAACTTAAATTAGTCCCTGATATCACATGATCATCTTCAAGGATTTCCACAGCCATTTGCTGCTAAAAGACGAAAATAGTCCCATACTTGACAGTAACACATACATTAAAATGTGCATAAATTAGAAAAAAAAAAAGTTGTCAAAGTAGTCGTGCAATATGATATAATTGATAAACATCAAGGTTCATATAATATTGGATATATATATGGGACAGTTATTTGATATAAATTTAAATTTATATAAATATAAAAAAATTTTTATAATATAAATTTTATATTTTATATCTCAAGAAATTTAAAATAATATACATTCACATAGTTTTCTAATAAAATTTATATCTTTATTATTTATATTTATACCGTAAATATATATATATATATATATATATATATATATCATTAGATTATTATGAACTAGCTAGGAATTATTATGAACTAGCTAGGAATGTGATTGATGCAAAATACTAACCAAACACAAGAAGGTAGGTAATTTTCTACCAAAAGCTTTACTCACCCATCTTTTCAATCATTTGTTAGTATTAGAATGGCATGCATTTAGATTTTAGAGCATGGAATTGGCTTGATAAGTGATGACTAGCAAATATAACACTGTCACAAGCTGTAATATCATATTAAAATTGACAAAGTTTAATTTAACTATAAATATTACGTTAGGGTAAGCATAATATTGATGATGATGTGATTAATTATAATGAAATTAATTATATATAATTATGTGTTTTATGTTAATTGTTAAAGTAATTATTCATAATTTAAGAAAACTTATAATAAATTGCTGAAAAATCATTTTAAAGTTTGATAATTGCATGTATAACTGCAATCGTTATACTCAAATGGTAATAAATGGCTAGATCTAAATACCAATATTAATTTATCTAGAAACTACTAATTAGTAATTACTACCTAAGATATCTTTCCTTTATATCAGTGTCAATAGATAACCAATAATACTAATTAGTCATTACTGAGTCAAAAAGTAATGGGACCAATAAAATATTTTACAGACACAACATTTAATTTAGGTGTAATTTAACCTTTCTCACACTTCCTCTTTCACCACTTAAAATCTAAAAATTGTATTTCTAAATAAATGTGAAAAAAAATTATAAAATATTTTGTATAGTAATATTGCTCTTATAATTATACACTTAATATATTTAATATTATTTAAACAAAATCTACATGTAAACATATCCATGCATCTGTCCATATATTTACACGTTAAGTACAGGAATAATAAAGCATAGAAATTTTAAGCATAAAAATAATGAAATTTAGCACATAAAATTATATTTCAGCAAAAAAATAAAAATTATTTTATTAAGATGAATGTATGAATATATATATCCTTACTTATTAATTAATTATTTCACCAGTAACAATTAAAGCTATTAATTAAAATATCGGGCTAGTGAAGATTATTGATTATCATTTCTCTCTTTATAAAGCCTTAAACCTTAATACTCTTCATCATTTATTCCAATACACTCTTTGCATATATATCCATGGCTGAGTCAACCCCTCTTCTCTATCACTCTGATTCTTCTTTTACAGAGCCATCATTTCAACCACCATTATTAGACAATAAGCAACACCTTCCTTCTCTTAATTCAACAGTTGAGAAATGCATTGGAGAATTCACTTGGTCCCAATTCCTGCAAGCTGTTCTTGTCTCCTTTGCTTGGGTCTTCGATGCTCAACAAACATTCATCAGCGTCTTCACCGATGCACAACCATCACCAAACTGCACCGGAAAGAACCAAAAAACCTCCATTATATCCGAATGGAACTTGGACCAAGAAAACTCCTTCATCACCGGCCTTCCAACTTCTTTATTCTTTCTTGGATGCTTAGCTGGCGGAATCCTCTTAGCCACGCTGGCAGATTCCTCCTTCGGCCGCAAGAACATGCTCTTCTACTCATGCCTGTTCATGTCCCTCTCCTCTTTACTCGCAGCGTTCTCTATAAATATTTGGATGTACTCTGTAATTAAATTTCTATGCGGATTTGCCCGCGCCACGATCGGAACCTCGGCTCTGGTGCTGACTTCAGAGCTCGTGGGAAACCGGTGGCGCGGGCAAATAAGCGTAGTTGGATTCTTTTGCTTCACCATCGGATTCCTATCCCTTCCTGTGATGGCCTACGCTAATATCAACTCATCTTGGAGAAACCTTTACATGTGGACTTCCATTCCGAGCATTCTCTACTGCCTGATCGTGAGGTTCTTCGTCCGAGAATCGCCTCGGTGGCTTCTAGTGAAAGGAAGAAAAGAAGAAGCAGCGGAGACTTTGAAATACATCGCTTCAATCACTCAGAGTAACGTGACCCTAGCAATCAACGGAATGATGACGTCATCACGCAGCGATTCAGATCTAACCACCGCGAAAACGGACCTCTACTCCGCTATGAAGATTCTCTTGCAGAAGAAATGGTCTTCTAGAAGGTTATCAATGGTTATGGCTTCTGGATTCGGAATCGGAATGGTGTATTACGGAATGCCGTTAGGGCTTGGAAACTTGTCCTTCAATCTTTACCTCAGCGTAGCGTTCAACGCATTATCGGAGCTTCCTTCTTCTCTGATTACATTCGTGCTTATCGATAAATTCAACAGAAGAACCGCGCTTCTTGCTTTCGCAGTTGTGAGCGGAATCTTCAGTGTTTTGTCAACAATGGAAGGCGGGGTATGGAATAAGATTGAGATATTTTTGGAACTAATATCGTTCTTTTGTGCTTGTACGGCGTTCAACGTGTATATGATATTCGCGACGGAGCTGTTTCCGACGTGCGTGCGGAACTCGGCGTTGGCGATGGCGAGGCAGGCACTGGTGTTGGGCGGTTCGATTAGTCCGTTGCTGGTGGGAGAAGGAAGGAAGAATAAGTTTGTTTGTTATGGGGTTTTTGGGTTGGTGATATGCTGTAGTGGTGTGTTTGGGGTGTTCTTGCCTGAAACAAGAGGGAGACAGCTTTCTGATACTATGGAAGAGGAAGAAGATAAAGGAAGTAATGCTGCTATCTTGCCACCATGAAGAACAATTACAAAAAACTAGATTTTCATTTGAAGATGATATGTAATAATAATAAAAAAATTGTATCCACCAAAAAAATTTAAAAAAAAAAAAAGTTAAATGATGCTAAAAAAATTGTTAAATTGCTAAGAATATTTTTATGTAAGTAGTTGTTTTATTCTAAATACTTCAATCACCGAAAAGTTTATTAGTTATAGTTTTATTTTAATTTTAATTTTATTTATTAATTGTTATTGTATTAAATGTATAATATTGATTGTTATAAGTATATATTTATAAATATTATAATAAAAAAAAAACTATAGAACCAATATATTATAACTAATAGGAAGTCAACATATATTATGGATGATAAGTTATATAAGTTTTGGATGATAACTTATTGTTGGATATATGAGTTACGAAAGATAACTCATATAAACTTTGGATGATAATTTAATTATTGACTCTTTATTACTTCTGAACGTTAGTTGTATAGCATTGTTTTTATAATAAATATGGTCATTTTAAATTATCACTCTATATATGTTACTCAATTTAAATACAAATTTTCTAGTGTTTGATTGGAGTTCAAAAGTAGTGTTTTGTTTAATTTGCGAGAAAAGTCTAGGGACAGCAACTTTAAATTTTGAAAAAAAGATATACAGAAAAAATTAGTAAAAGTATTATTTTCTTTCTTTTTTAAAAAATAAAGGTACATTTCTATCATCTCTAACTAGGTGAGTGGTTATTGTTGGTGAATAAATGTTTAGCACTAACCTTAATATGTATCAAATTTATTAGTAGCCAAAGTTATCAGCATTTGAGAAAGTTTACGTGACAAATATATATTATAACCAATATATAATTAATAGAATAAAATAGAAAAAACGATATTATTAGGTTGCGTTTCAACAAGCTCACTTTTTCTTCTTCAAACTACAATCATGGAAGCATTGTGTTCGTGAATTCAATCCGCAGAATTTCATCGTGTTTCTCCTTCAACAATTAGTGACATCAAGCACATTCTCAGTTTCATCTTCAAGCTTGACCATAGTGGTATCATCTTCGCTGATTCAATGTGATGGATGCCTCTTGTTTCGGTTCGCCATCAAAGAAATTGAGAAAAACCTCTATTAAAAGCACCATCAACGTAACCTCAAGCACATTCAACCTTCATTGAAAGTATTATCAGTGAGTACATTCATCTTGTTTCATTGTTTAAACATTCACGTTTGAATCTCTGTTTTCATCATAGATTCTAAGAATTTGGATTGCCTCAGACCAGTGGATCAACTTTCTGAAGATCCTGGGCATGTTACATTCTATTCCTTATTTGTTTCTAATTTTATTTGATAGTGATCATCCGAATTTAATTTCAATGAACATTTCTTTAGTACTAAATAGATCATCTTCATTGTGATTTATGTTGCAGATTTCACTAGAATTTAGCAATGTTGGAGTGGAAAAACATTTTTACAGGAAGAATTTTATTGTATGGTGCAGGCGTTGACTAATAAAGCAGTGAGAAAGTTGATTTCGTTTTTAGAGAACTTTAACAATTTTTAGTGCGGTCTGGATGATCTCTTAACTTAGTCATGATGATCTTTTATTATATTCTGGATGATCTTTTGTTGATTTCATTGTTTTTTCCCAAGCATTCATCATTGTATTGAATTCCTACATTTTTTGCATCTTATTTTTTAGTGTGATTTATATGGAATTGTTATAGTGATAATAAATCACCTTATTTTCTCAAATAGTAAATATACAGTATGGATGATCTCTTTAGCATAGTCTGGATGTGCACTTATTACAGTATGAATGATCATTCATTTTTTTTTTTTGCATACCTTTCTCAGCATAATTGAATATTTTTCTTCAATAATTCCTCAAGTAATCCTATATTAACATTTGAAATTCTATAATATGTGATCTCCATAACTGAATAACATTCCAAATTCTAATGTAGAAGATAATGGTAAATTTCAAATAACGATAATCCTAAATTTCAAAGTCTCAAACAGAGAATTCTAGCTTTCCTAAGATAATCAGCAGCCAAAACGATGATTGAAGTGCTCCCTTGTAGTTGATTGTGGTGGTAACAGTGACTCAAAGTGATGGATGCTCTTCTATTCAGTAGCTGACGGTGATATTGTTCGGCGACAAAGACACGGCGCGTGCGTTCTCGACGGTGAGTGTTGGTGGTGATGATCGAAGGAGAAAAATAATGTCGGCGATCATCTCGAAGGAAAAGAAGAAGAATGGCGCCGATGATCGAGTCTTGGTGTCGGAGATGCTTGCCGGAGAGCGACGATGAGAGTGGAGTGACGACTGTTACTGTGAATTTGGATTAGTTGGTAAAGGTGAGAGTGAATGTGATTTTGAGAGTAATGGTAATTTTAGATTTTGACGACTGTTACATGGGCCGGTCCAATATGTTATTGGTTATTATTGACCATATTATTGTTGGTTACGTAGCATAATTGTTAGCATTTTTATATATTCACCTAATTTTAATTCTAAGTTGGTATCAGAACTCAACATTATTGGATCGAACAACAATTTTGAATTTAGAAAAAATATATATATATATATATATATATATATATATATATATATATATATATACACACACACAAATTTTAGTAAAAGTATTATTTTCTTTCTTTAAAAAAAATAAAGGTACATTTGTATCATTTCTAGCCAGGTGAGTGATTCTTGTGGGTGCATAAATGTTTAGAATTTACGTTGGTATATATCAAATCTATTAATGGCTAGATCCCACGTTATTATAACTCCTACGTACGTATATCATAGATATAGATCCTTGAGTGTTTTTTTTTTATAAATATGAAATATTTCTTATTTTTGAGTTAGGTTTTAGGGTTAAATAATTACCCCTACATAATTTTAATTTTAAGACACAAATAAATACAAATCTAATGATGACTGTTATTTATTGCAATGTTCTTTGTATATTTTTTTTTTGGTGAACATGTTCTTTATATTTTAACAATGTACTTTTTATTTTAATTATTTATCATCTTATATATTCATCCTAAAATTTATTATGTGGCATTTCCATGATGCCCCTTTTTCTCTTAGCCACATTTGTCTCCTTTCCTAAATAGATCAGATTAGTGCTAAGATCTCGGACCAAGATAATAATCCATGGACTTTTTTAAGTGTTCATGCGGTATTATTAGCTTGAAATAAAATATCTAAGTATGATTAATTGATATTTTCATATGAAGAGTGCTACTAATTGAATTGAATTTGTGGTTTTCACTTACATTTATTTTTATTTTTTTGTTGGAAGTCATTTACATTAATTATTTTGAGTTATGCTAGATATACACTAAAATTAACCACCAAGTATAATTCATATTGAAATGCAAAATATATATATAGTTTAACTTACTTTTAGTATGTATTTTATATTTTAATACGTATTATATATATATTGATAGTTAATTTTGGTGTATAAATAGAATTGTTGTAATATTTTATATAGGAAGAGTATGCTGGGTATTTGCTTGTATTATTACTACTAGCGACTTCAGATAAACGTGTTTTGAATAAAATTGTTATTAATTATTAATTATTATTCAACAGTATTTTGGCCAACATTATTACTATTTTGTTTTTTGGGCATTACTTGTATTTTTTTTTCCAAGGGCACCTTTTTTTTTGGTATTTTTCCAAGGGTACTTGTGCATGTGTGGATCTTTTCCTTATATTCCTACATTATTTTGGACATTTTTTTGGTTTACATATTATTTTGGACTACGGCCTTATTCAATTTACCAAAAACAAAGAAAAGGATGATTTGGGCCTTCTTAGGTTTTTATAAGATTATAAATGCTACTACAACCACGTCCTTAACATAAGTGGTAAGTAATTTGGATTTCTTAAGTGTCTAATTCTGAATTCAAATCTTGTGGACGGTATATATGCAGAAGTAATTGTATTTTTATAGAAATGTAAAGTTGGTGTACACTAAAAAGGATATTTGGTCTAGTGGTATGATTCTCGCTTTGGGTGCGAGAGGACCCGAGTTCAATTCTCGGAATGCCCCAATGTTCTCAACTTTTGGTATTTTCATGTTTTGCCCTGTTTCTCCTACTCATATCACCACTCAGCAGGCATGTAGAAATTTTTGTACTAACACTAATTTCATAATCATCCCAAAGTTAGTTATATTCAAACTAATATTAATTTACATATTGATATGAAACTTCCACTCTATGATAATGAGAACATTTTTTGGCCCTTTACACATTAAATAGAAAGTAAAAAATGTGTCCTTGGCGGCAGGCACATAGAAACAAAGTTAATTAAATGGACAACAATAAACAAATTAATTAAAGACACAATAACCCCAACAGCATAGAGACAAAGGTCTTTCATTCATTCATAATAAAGATGACATATATATAATACGAGTGCATTCTTTTTCCTTCTTCAAATGGATAAAGATTACTACTAACGATATCTTCCTCGATGTTACATCACATACACATATAATAAGATCCTAAAGCTTCATTCCATGACGTGTCCAACACAAAGACACGAATCCTTATATACTATAATCAAAAGCTAACGCATCCAAGGCAGTCTATTTGGACTCTCAATCTTCTCATTCACACCTCTATCTATCTCTTTGTTGACTCATTAATTACCTCTCTTTTCATCCAAATTAACTTAGTCATTTCATCATATTATATATATTCATCGTATATTTATCACTTTATCATTATTTGATATAGTATGATTTATACTAAAAGTGAAAATCATACTCTATTTTTTGTTGTTATGATAAAAGTGATAAATACACAGATGAATTTGAAAAGAAAAAAAAAAGTCATAGCAAAGGGTTTGTTGTGGAGGAACCATAGCCGTTGATCATGCCGGGCCATGATCCATGGCTATTGAGGTACCCAAATGAGTCTTTTCCTGCATCATCAGAACAGCCATGGTGATGATCCTGCTGCCATTCAAGGGAAAGAAGCTTGTTAGGGTTTGGCTTCACATCAATTGGGGTATGGTTGTTATCATCATCATCATCATATGTCAGCATCATTGATCTCTGATGAGAATCCATAATACTGTTGTTGTTGCCACCATTAACAAGTGACATGCCACCAAATGATGCAATTGGAGAGCAACTAAGGCCATGAAAATTAGATCCAAATCCAACATTATTATTACCAGCCATACCAAGCATCATCATGTTGATGTTGTTGCTGCCGCTGCCGTCGTCGCTGCCATTATTATTATTCCCAAAGAAATCAAAGCTTCTAGAGCCATGAATACCGCTCCCACCACCAATTATGCCTTCGAGCTTGCTCTCCATGAAGTCAATTGGCCTAATAACATTGTTCTCAAGCATGCCAACGTTGTACTTGCTCTCCATGAAAGTACTGCTTCCATTATTAGGGTTACAAGCACCACCAAGAATAATGTTACTAAGGTGAGAAAATTGGAGATCAGAGAAAGCAGATGGTAGAAGTAGAGCAGAGGAAGAAGAAGAAGAATGTGGTTGATGGTTGTTAGGATCATTATTATTGTTATTGTTGTTGTTGTTGGATTGGTGTTGGTTTTTCTTGGAATTGGAGGAGGAGGAGAGTTTCTTGTTTTTCCGGCAGCCGCCGCCGACGGGGATGTTGCGGAGGGTGCCGCCTTTGGTCCAGTAGCGTCTGCAGGTTTTGCAGAAGTAGCGGGGCTGAGAGAGGCTGTAGTTGTTGTAGTAACAGAATTTGGTGTGGGTTGAGTCACAGCGAGGGCACTTGAGAGCTTGGTCGTGTGGAGGTCTCATTCTTCTCTCCATCATTGGCCTTGCGGTCGAGCATTTGATAATGTCACCGCCGCCGCCGGAGGATAATGGTGAACAACAAGAGTCCATGCCGCCGTTGCCGGTGGCCTCCTCGTGAACTGTTCCCTGATTTAATAAATATATACATATATATATATATATATATATATATATATATATATATATATATATATAAATAAATATTTTTCTAA
>JASCZI010181646.1:28816-46150 GCA_036250425.1 Stylosanthes scabra
AGTCTTCTATTTAACATAAAAATAAATGACTTATTGAATTTGGTTGACCAAAATCACTTGATGACATAGAATTATTATTTTGAAAACTCAAATACATAACTATTTGCATTTTCACATGAAATCAACTGTAATTAAATATTCACCTACTAATATTTATTTTTCACATTATATCATGATAGATGGATACTTACAGATAGCTTCTTATAAAGTTAATATATTATAATTTAGTGAAATATATTAAATTATCTAATAATTTTTTATTAACAATCTTAATTCTTACATCAAGTTGAGTCATTCTAAAAACTTAAGTTAATAGAAGGAAGTAAATGAGGAGGGAGATGAATGGGGTATGAATGTACCTGGAACCAGTGATCTGGTGAATCCATGCAGACGTGGAGAGAAGAAAAAGCCATGTATCATGAAAATGCAGAGTAGAAGTAGCGCTATGAATTATATACTAGCTAGTGCATATACATTAATATTGTTATTGCTTAGCTTAGTGCATGCATTAAGTAAATTAATAATAAGGAATGGAAGTGTGAGAAGAAGAAGAGACAGAGAGAGGGAATGAAGGTAAGAGCATATGCGTGTGAGTGTGGATAGTGTGGTGTGGTGAGGTGAATAAGAAGGAAGAAAAAGGTGAGAGAGGGAGCAGGGGATATGATATGATGTGTTTGTGTCTTTGTGAGGCTTACTCTCTAAAAGAGTCACAGTGTGAATTGTGAAATGTGAAACCCCCGTCGGTGACAACAATGGTGGGCCTCTCCTTGTCCCTATAACCCTCGCAACTCATGACAACTACAAAATTGAGTTGGTTGCTATTTTTTAATTATTTTAAATTTAGGATAATATTATTTGAACAAGTGATTTTTGTTAATTAAGTTTAATTAAATTATTTATTTTTATGTTAAATAAAATATTATTTTGATATTAAATAATATAAAAATTGTACATAAATAAAATTTTATTTGACATCGAAATAATCTTTTTATTTAATATAAAAATAAATAACTTGATTGGACTTAATTGACCAAAATCATTTATTCACATAGAATTATTATTAAATTTATCATTTTTTATTTGTTTATAAACAGAGAGAGAGAGAGAGAGGATGTTCTTTGTTAATTACTAATTAGCTATTAAGATTATTATATGTAGTTATTAACCTTGCTTCTAACATGACTTTAATTCCTGTTATTTTTTGTTTCGAGATATTTGGATTTTTTTTAAATAAAAAAACAAGGTAAAAAATTAAACACTCTCTAATGAATAGTAAATTATGATGAGCTAATAAACAAGTAATTATGCTGCAAAATATTTTGTGTTGTTAAATTTTTCTCTATACATATATAAAGTGATTATTCATTTGAAGAAAATAATTAAAATATTAATGTATTATATTTAATCATTTAATTAAATATATCAAATTATGTTATTTTATAATATGTGAATATATTCCCCCTTACATAACCATATATTTTATCTTTGAAATAGTCAACTTTAAAATAAAAGAGGACATGATTTTACAATATTCCCAAACATTTTAAACTAATAAATACTAAAATGTGGATTTTCCCCCGTGTAATGACCTTTTCTTAGCGTGATGAACAAATGACATTAAAGCGTCTAATACATTGATACTATATATTCATTCTTCTTTTAAGATTAATTTATGAATGCATAATTTTTAAAGCATGTTAAGAAAATATTAAGGTTGTCTCTGATAATAGAATTAGCGTCTAATTTAACTCTAAAAACTAATTTATGAGATAAATAATATCTTATATTTATAAATTCGTAAGAGACCATATCATTGACGATATATAAATGTGAAATTTATAATATTATCCATATATAATATATAAGAAAAGCTTAATAATTTTAATTTTAATTTACATTCATTAATATTTTTAATTGGTAATTTAGTATATTTGACCTAATAGTTTAATATTTTTAGTCTAATAATTTAGTATTATACTTTTAATTAATATTTTTAAATATCATTATTAGTTAACTATTAGCAAAAAATAAATTATATTAATTTTATAACACTACTAATTTAGTTTCTCTCTCTGGATCAAATTTTTTCTAACAATATTTTCTAATTCAATAAATTTAAATTCCATTTGAGAATTTATTATTAATTAATAAATTATTATACATACAAAATAAATTTTAAATTTTCCACATTTATTTAAGCAAATAAATCATCTGAGCATTAGAATTTGCATTAGACAAATCTAAATTGGATTAAATATATTTGTTGGATAAAATAAAATGTGAAGGGTAAGAATTGAGTGTTGCTGAGTTGGGAGAATTTAGGACCGTGGATGTGATCATGGGGAAGTACTAGATTTGGTTCACAAAATAATAGGTTTGTAGGTGATGTGACATAAGCTAAGAAATGAGAATATTTGGGTCCCCGATAAAGAGAATTTAAAGAGTATTATTATTGTTTTTATTGGACCCACTCAACCTCCTCCCACAAGCAAGGGATATATTCTCATCATCACATGAATTCTCCTTCATGCTTCTCATGTGCGTGCCTCCCTCTATTCTTTCTTTCTTTTTTTCTAGATCCTCTATCCTATGCAAATCTAAATCCTATTTGTCGTAGCTGCCTCATTTCGCAGTTGTAAATAATAAAGATATAAATTTATTAGAAGAATATATGGATTCATATTTATATATTAATTTAATTTTTTAAAATATAAAATATAAAATTTATATTGTAAAAATTTTTTTTATATATATATAAATTTAAATTTGTACCGAATAACTTTTTTTTTTAATGCATCTTTCATTTTCTATTGTAGCACTCTTAATTTAAAAATTTATTTATAAGCACTTTTCTTTATATTCATTCATCTGATCTCATATGCTGGTTATTGAGTAAGTCAATAATTTAAATTAAATGTTTTATTTTTTTTTAAATTTTAAATATTCTATTTTTAAAAAATTATCCATAAATTTATATATATATTTAATTTTTAAAAATTCTAAATTATGTGGTATAAGACATTCTGTTTTTAACATTTTAAATGTTCTATTAATTTATTGGTTGATTTATTAATTAAAAAAATATTAATTACTATAATTGTTCGTATATATACAAGAGGTACATTCTAATTCTTTAACACCACCCTAATTTCAACGTATAACAAATAGACATAAAAATGTAATTTACATGTATATTACCAAATTAATTACTATGTACAAGCATATCTAATTCAGTAATAGAAACTTTGATATTATATTATAGAAACTTTCATTATATCTCTAAATACATATATTATTGTTTTACAAACTTTGATATTATTGTTTTACATATATTTAGTTCATTGTAGTATACACATGATATAATTGATATATAGTATAGTAGTTGTATTTGAATAGCATGCATGTTAATTTCATGCACCAACGTATACCAAAAGTATGCGTTACATGTTCTACATATAATGTAGAATAATGTTTTCATAGTATTCCTCGTCGTATATTCTCATATATCTAAATTAAATGAAATTAATTCAAAGTTTGAATAATATTATTCCTCAAGTAGTAGTAGGCGGGTTGTTAAGGGAAGTATTGAAAAGAGGGGAGGGGGGAATAAACTTGAAAAAGCTTTTAATGAGAAGGGTGATACCCGAAAGAGTAACTAATATATAAGGCAAGGTGAGTGAGGCAGTGAATAACAATAATACAAAGTCATTATTTGTACAAAAATATTTTTGTATTATAAATTTAGTCAAAGACTAACCAACCCTCTCTAGATGAGAGGGTAAGTTATCCCTTTTTGTTTGATTTCTATTTTTTTTCACCGGACGGTCTCTGAAATGCCGCCGCCGCGTTCTCCAATGATTGCCGTGACTTCATTCTCTTCAAAATGGGGACCAAGTGAGAGAAAAAATGGAGACGCAGCGGTGATTAGGTAACGCATTGATACTTGCAAATATGATAGTGTTTTAGAGAGTACATCTTCATGAATTATACAGATACTCATTTATAATAATTAATATATGATTGATTAAGATAAATAACGAAATCATGACAGTGATTAGAGAGATGAAGCAGTGGTGTTTCATAGGATAATTAATAAAAATAAAAAAAATTAAGTAAAAAGGATAATTTACTTTCTTATTTAGAGAGAATTAGTTAAAATTCACCGTAAATTTAAAAGATTTCATATATTTAAATTTTGACCACTAATAAATATATTTAATTGGATAATATATACCATTTAAGATATCATATATATTCAGAGTTATTTTTAATTTGTATTTATATATATCCACGTAAAAGGAGGACCCCTCCAAATAAAAGTACGTGCTATGTATGTGTCTCAGGTGAATAAAGTAACTCATGGCTGAATGTTTTTGTTTCATTATGTGTCCAAGTTAACATTATACTGCACCCTGTCTTAGTCTTAGAATTCAGATTAGGGAATAATTCAATCTCAAAATTTAGTTAAGAGAAGGAGGAATAATTTTATATATTTTTAAGAGTCATGTTATATTATTTTAGAATTAAAATTAGATAAATTTAAGTCAATTTAAATTCAAATAATTAATTTATAGAATGAGAAATGTCTCACATTTATATACTTTAAAAAATCTATATCCTTAATAGACGTAAGATTTATAATATTCTGTATCATCTGAATTTTTCTTTTCAATTAAATCTGATTAAATTAGATGAAAATTTTGATATCATATTAAAAAGCAGTAAACCTAATTTAATATAAAAATTAGTTAAAAAGTGAGATATATTTTGTATTTATAAATACTTTATAAATTTTATTTTTATATTTATCTTAAAATAAAGATATGACTTAGAGTAGTTTACTAATTTATATCTTATTTGAAATAAGAAAATAGATAATTAAATAAAGAAAAAATATTGGCAATCAATATTTTTCTAACCAATAAATCAGTCAGTAGAACATCCATAACATTTTCTAGAATTAGAACATTCACAATCAACAATAGAAACAGAACATTCAAAATCTAAAAAAAATAGAATATTTAATTTAAATTGTTGGGTGAATTTAAATTATTCGTTCGTTATCCTAGCTGCCTGCTTTAGCACAAAGAATTAGATTATAATTATTTCAATAATCATAAGCATGGTATGATTGCTATTCAGTACCTGTGTCCCCTTCTAGGTACTTGCATTGCATTGTTACTTGTTATTGTTAGTTTCTCTGATCTTCTATTATGTTTTTGTGGAGCAATGGAAAAAGCACTTTTAGAGACTGATCCAAATGATCCATGATGATGATGAGTACAATGCAATTATCACCATGCATTGGGTAGTAGTGCTTCAATTCTTGGTTGTTGGTAAAGCTTCACTTTTAAAGAAAAATAAGAAGAAGAAGAAGAAACAGTTATAAGTTAGTAGAACTGAAACACCAATTATTGCAATGATGAGTAGTTTTTCTTCTTTCTAATCAACAGACATCAAAAGGAGAGATAGTAACATAGAGCATGGATGCACTAAGAAATAACCATATAATAAAACTAATAAAATAAGCATAAAGAGTAGTTTTACATAATTATTAAATTGGATTTATACATTTTTAAGTTTTTTTTAATTAAATTTAAAAATTATTAATTACTTTTGATGATCTAATAATATATAATTGATTATATAAGTAAAACGTAATGATGCATATATAGAAATTATATATATATATGTGTGTGTTAGATTATAAATAATACAAACATTAATTGAGGTTTCTAATTAATAGAATTTTCAAAGTTCTATAAATGTAGTATGATTAATATGTACTAAAATTCTTTTTAAGAATAATTATTTATATGAGAGTTGTCCGTTATCTCTTTAAAATCCTTAAAGTATTATATGATATGTATAGGTATAGGCTTAAAATTCATTTAAAGTAGTATTTAGAATAATTTAAAAAGTTGTTATTTTACTATAAATAGTAAATAATCAATATAATTAAAGAAACATATTATTTCTTTCCTCTTTTAACTTTTTTGAAGATTCTGTCTTCTCTCTAATTTTTTTTCTTTTTTCCTAATTTTTAAAATTCTCTTCTTAATATTCTTACTCTTATCAGTTAAAGAGAACATAGCTACTATATAAGGTGGCAGGAAAAAAAAAACAAAAAAAAGAAAGAGAAAAAAAAGAATAATTTAATAATGTGTATATACATTTACTGTAGTAACAGGAAGAAATCCAAAGGTTTGTATCCCCTTTTATAGCATCTCTATCTTTCGGATCTACTTTACATAAGCAAAGATTATGAAGATAATTCTATTTTATATCTATTTTGTGGCAAGTGATTAACTATACTTAATTATTTGACAAACAAGAAAATATAGAAATATACTTTGTTAAAGATTCTATTTTAATGTGTATATATTTATTTTAAAAAAATCAAATTTGACACAATTTAACCGGTAAAATTCAATCTTCCCTAAAAGAATGTGTATTTATGCATTTTTAGCAAAATGATTAGCTCTACATAGAAGAAAAAATTGTGAAACACAAACTTGATTCTCAAGCTATGTAATGTTTATTTTTTACTTCCCACACCTGATGAGTTTGCTTTTCTTTGATCTTTTTTTTTTATTTAATTTGTTATCTTTATTCTTTTAATTTGTTTCTTTTTCTTAAAGAAATCAAGTGAAAGTTCAATTCGGGAAAAAGGCCAAGTAACTCCAAACAAATTTAAAAGCTGGAGTTTTTCTCAGAAATATTTTTTAAAGCGGGAAAATTTTTTGGATTTTTTTATGATGAATAGAAAAATGTAAGAGTTTTTCCCCCTCATCGGAATTAGATACTTCGTTTCTCATCATCTTATTGTTATTTTTTTTTTTTTTGTCCCTTTTCTGTTTTGTTAAGTGGGTATATATGGATTAATTAATTAAGTATACACTACATTATATATAGCACGATGTTAACTTTTCCTTTATTCACTTTCTTTATAATTTTCTCAGGCTAATTATAGAATTATGTCATTTAAATATTCAAAAGTGATGAGAGTTAATTGAATATTCAATGTAGTGTAAGAATCAAAATATTAATTAAAGTGCAAATTATGCATTTGAAATAATAAAATAACATCAACGTGGAATATGATATATAGTTTAATCAATTTGGATGATGAATGATATAATAAAGCTAGGTAGCTGATAAAATTAATACAAGTATACTGCATATATAAAAAATTGTTGGGATAAAAAAGATTAGTTAAATTTGAATTTTGACACTTTTAATATTTGAAATATTTTATTTTGATTTATTTTAATTTTTCTTTTAATGTTCAAATCTGCTCTTTAAAAATATTCATTTTCCATTATGATCTTTTAAGTAATGAAAAAAATTGTAACACAAAATAAAATAAAATAAAATAAAAATGTTTTAGATAAAAATAAAATATTTTAGATATTACCCAAAATTATTAAATTAAAACTTAACCCAAACATCATATATTATTTATCCAAAAAACATCTGATTTACTTTAAGCTCCAAATGTGTTAGATCCTTGAATATACACCTACATCTGCAATAAAATAATACATAATTATATACTTCATCATTCGAATTGGTTATAAAATTAATGTGATTGTGGTCCTTGACTACTCCTTGTTATGATGTTATGGTAAAAACATTCGAACACTTATTATATACCTCGTTATGGGTGCAGTCAATTATTTGGTGGCTCTTTAATTAGGACCAACTCAAGTTATCAGCCCCCACCATGAGAGTTTCTTTTCTATCTATCTTTACATGTGTATATAATCTATAGTTTTTTTTTTTTTTTCTAAAAAAACAATTCTTTCAATTTAATAAGTCAAGAACTAATTATCTATTATGAATCTGAATTTTATTTAAAATTTTTTACTAATAAATTATTATATATATAAGACAGAATTCGAACTATCAAAATTTATTTTATGAAATTAATAAATTAACATTAAGTTAGTTTTCTATTCGACACTATTTTTTTTTTATATTTACACATTAGTAATGTTAATAGAAAATCAAAAACAATTTATTTTAATGAAAAGAAGCTAATTAATTAATTCTCACACATATATATGTATAATTGGAAAACATATATACCCTTTATATAAATCAAATCATAAAGTTCCAAATATTTAATTAGCTCTGGATTGCAGTGTTAAATTTTGCCAGCATGATATATGGTCCAAATATTATATTATATCATATATGTGAAGAAGGAGAAGTACATTTCTTGGGGCTAGTGTGAAAGAATCTGCATTGTTCAAAAGCAAGATATATGGTCCAAATATTTGTCTGGTCCTGATGTTGCAAGCATGAAGAATAATAATATAATTAAATACCGCTTTTTAATTAAGAAAACAATAAAAATTAATTAGTAATTAGTCATTTATATAAAATTCATTGGCTAATATTTTTCTAGATTTAATTTATATATCCAATTAAACAAATGAATGATGAGATCTATACGTTTCTGGAATATATAATTCTTTTGGTCCATGTGCTTGTTTTGTATGTGTTGGCTCCTATATAGTAATAACTTCACAATTCATGATATTATTTTTTGAACTAAATTTGAACATCAAGAATGCATCTTATATAACGAGTAGTCAATGTAAAAAAATAATTGAAACACCTAAAACTTAAATTTAATTATCAATCTAATATTTTTAATACTTTTTAAAAATAATATTTATGATTGAATTTTTTACCTTTTTAAATATTAAGTCTATAATTAAACATAAGTTTTAGTTCTCTCTATCACAACTCGTTACTTATGTACAAAAACTTTAGCTTCACCCGCCACCATCGGGTCTTGTGTGCCTCTTCTTGTAATGCATGTTATTCTCTTTGATGACATCTACATTTTTGAAATAATTATATTTTTAAGGTCCTATATATTAGTTGATATATATAACTTTATTTTGGATATGTTATTCTCTAATCTTGAGAAATTTGGAGATATATAATATAATTATAAATAATGCTATATAATCAACGTTAGAAAGTCAATAATTAAGTTATTATTCAAATTTGATATGAGTTATCATCCGTAATTCATATATCTAAGATTAAGTTATCATCTCCGTAACTATGTGTTGGCTCCTATCAATCATAATATATTGGTTCCCTATTCTTTTTCTATAGTTATATATATGGTTACGTAAACAAAAGGATGCGCATGCGCGACACTGAGAACGGTGAGTGCGGCGAAGAGGCAAATAGGTAAGAGATCTGAACTCATATACCAAAAGCAAATTCCCAGTTACATGGTCTTTGTTTTCTTCTACATATGCATTTCTCTATCAGAACGAATCTATATTATATGGGGTACAGTTGCACAATAATATCTTTAATAGAAATACAACGTGCAAAAAAAAAAAAAATACAACCATTTATATATACTATCCATTCTATTCACTTAAATTTTTTAGATAATTGATAATAACTTGATACAGTCAGAATTTGTGACCTAAAAATTTAGAATTTGATATTTATTGAACCCAACATGAAGAATTTAGTATAAGATAAATAAAAAAATCTATATAAAAAAATTAACATAAATACAAAATAAGAAAAAAATTACGTGAAAGCATATTAAAAATATAATAATTCATATGAATAACATTACATTTATATACTTTTATAAATTATATTCATTTCAACAAAAATAATAATTGTTTTTTTTTATTGTAACTTAAAATTTTTGTGTTGAATTTTATTGTTTATGTGCTTAAATAATTAAACTTTTTGTATTTCTGTATTCGTTACATGAATTTATTAGGTGTAAAATATATAAATTGATGTATGAATATCTAAATTTATTCAATTTATATTATTTTTTTTATCAACTTAAATTTTTGAATAAATAGTAACTTGACAATCTTTTATTAAGCAGATATAGCAGAGAATTCATTAATTTGCTTAACTGCTTAAGCTTAAGCTTAAGCAAGAGTCAGAGTTTCAATTAAAATTAGTCAAATTTTTTATAACATGATCCATTGAAATATTAACTAGGTACTAGTACTGTTATTTAATTTGAATCTCAGGTGCATTATATTTATTTAGTATTGTTGGTTGTTGCTTTTTGTGCCCTAGTTTGTTGTGTAGCTAGCAATATAGCTGAGCGAGAATGATGCTGAAAATGATCAGTGTTTGTTTGTGTTACAGTTTTCTGATATTTATGAATCCTTTGGCTTTGAGGAATGAGGACCCACTAAGTTACTCAGCAACCGACATTCATCAGCTTCATGTCCCTCTTGTATGCTGCTAACATTGACTCTCATATTCAATAAACTCCTCTTGCATGGGAAATTGTGAATATCTATACCCTACTATGATGTAATATAGTTATGACAATGGGAGATTTAGTTCATAAACTTAATTTTAAATTTAATTTTTATATAAAAATATTTTATATTTTTGTATTTTTAATATTTAAAAAAATAATATTTATAATTAAATTTTTATTATTTTAAATATTAAGTCTATAATTAAGTTTATGAGTTAGGTCTTTCTATAATTATATAGTTTGATTTCTTTTTTTCTTTTAATTTTCTACACTTGTTAATACTCATTTTCACGTTAACATAATGATTTAATATATACTGAATAAAATAAAACAACTTTGTTTTATATTAGTGCTTGGTCTTCAACAAATCATATGAATGAGGTCATTGTAGATTTGGCTTAGAATACTGTTTTGTAATGAAAAATAAATCCATACGTGTATAAGGTTATGTATCCACTATATTATTAGGACTTTAGATTTCATCAAGTATACATGTGTTTTTCTTTGTCGGACAGTTAACAATTTTTTAGTTTACAAAAGTACTATAAATATAAATATAAAAAAAATTTAATCACCAAATTAATCATTATAATTAATACTACTTTTTATATTAAACACAATTAACAAGTTATAAAAATCATATGATGAAAACAAAGAGGACATTGATTGGCACTATTTACCTCTTCTTATATTTGAATTTGACATTTTTAACTCTCTAAAAACATTTATTTTTTTGACTTGATTTTACTATTTGATCAGTGAGTCATTTACAGCGAGTACATACATTTTTACACCAAAACTACTTAGCAATAATATTGTTTTGGCTATTATTACCGTGTAACAATTTTCCGTAGATGCATACATTTTTTACATCAATATTATTCAGGTGCAGTCGAACTCATGTAAAATTGCTTGTTAAAATATTTTTAAATGATCTGACATATTTAACTAAAATATAATTTAACAATTTTAAATTGACAATTTCACGTAAAATTAATTAATAATTACGGCACTAACTCTAGTCCCACCCTAATTTGGTTAGGCCACTCTTAAATACAAATGCCACATTATGTTTCCTTTTTTGTTTGGTATTAGAATGGGGCAAAAGCCCAAAAAAAAGACCTAGATACAAACTAAACGGGCCACGTTATGTTTCCTTTAATTTTTGAAAAATAATTTCTTGGTTTTTGGATGTGAACAAAAATGGTTTTTGTCAGGAAAACTAAAAGTTATATAGTGTTATTGGGCCAGCATTATTTTTTCTAAGTTTCTAACTGAAGCATAGATTCAAGGCCCAACAAAAAAAGTTATTCACTTCGGCTGGGTTAAGCTGAAAGAACAGGATCTATTATCCAATTATTATTACTTTACTTATTTAATTATTTATTTATAGTTAGCACAGCACTCTAATTTAATTAGATTTTTTTAATAAAAAATTTCTTTCTTTCAAAAGTTTTAAATTTTTAATCACACTCTGACTTATTTTTACTATCTGTCCCGCCCTACATCCTTTTATTAAACACTAAATTGACATCTTTTTTAAAATATAATAATTATTTTATTTGTTAACTGTATTTATTATATTTTAAATACTAAAATATATAATTAATTAATAATAACAGTATTTTTATACGATTATAAAGGTGATATTTATTAAAAAAATATGTAGATGACATTGTTCTTTTAATAGCGTTTGGTCAGTGATACTGGGACTGAGACTGGGAGACTGAAATTCAGTATTGTGTTTGTTAGACAGAAACTGAAACTAAAATTTCAGTTTCACTCCTCAAAATTTTAATAATGGGGACTGAGACTGAAACTTTAATGATTTTTCTTTCCTCAAATACCCTTATTCAATCTTTCAAATTACAACTTTTACCCTCTTCATCCCAACCACAAACTATCATCCCTGTTAACAATAACACCGCCATTTTTATTTCTATTCTAAAAACTTAACCACCACCACAACTAAACCACCACCATTGCCAACATCACCATCAACACAACACAATTAACAAAGAGATATAGAGCATATTGGCAGAACTTCAATTGACAAGAAAAATTCAACCAAACTAAAAAACAATTTCATACCAATTGCCAGCCACAAGAAGAAGTAGCATTGGATCGAAGAAAAAAATAATAGACAATTTCTCAAAAAAAAAAAAAACTAAAATTAAAACAAAAGTTGCAGAAAAAACTTTGCAAACATTCGGCAGCAGATACTTGAAGCTCAACTCAAGTTGGAGACTAGAGTGCGGTGGAGAAGAAGAAGGAGAAGAAATGGCGTAGTTCTGGAATCCGGGGACGGAGAAGCCTCTCCTTTTGGACAATGAAGAAGACAGCGTTCTTTTTTTCTCTAGTGGCTTCTCGTCCTCTTCTGGTTATGGATATGCGAGCATTGAGAAGCAAAGACAGCGTTTACCTATTTACAAGTACCGCGCCGCCATAGTCTACCTTGTCGAGATTCACGCCACCACCATCATTGTCAGCGAGTCCGGCCATAGCAAAATCACTCAGAATTGGATAATGGGGGCTCCATGAGGAGAAAGGGTTTTGTTGAAATTAAGGGGTATTTAAGTCTCAGCTAGCACAATGAGCATAGCAATAATCATAGTAATTCACATTCTTCATGCTGCTAACAGGCGTGGGTTGTGATGGAATGAGATAGGGAAAAGGGTTGGGGAATTGGGAAAGGGATCGGGTAGGTTATTAGTGGGCTTCAAAGCCTAAATCCAAAAAAAAAAAAAGGGTATTTAAATCATTTCAACGTTTTAAACCTCCTTATTTTTATTAAATCAAATATAATACTGAGATATAATTTAATTTAGTACATTATAAATCAAACACAATTCTATAAACCAAAGACAATACACATACTAAATTTAATCCCAGTTTTCCAATCTCAATTTCCAATATCTAGTTTCAGTCTCTCTTCCAAAAGCTACGTTACTATTTAGGTGAATTTAGCATAAACGCGGCCAAAATCATGCGTTTCCAAGTTTCCGTCATCTTCCACTTCCTTCTCCGGAGCCTATAAAACACAAAAACCCTTCGCTTTCCCGCCATAAAAAACACAGTGAACTCTCCTCTCGAAGTTTCGAAACCCTAGCTTCCACATTTCACTGCGAAAACCTCTTCGATCAGCTTCGATTCTCTGCATGCTCACTCCATTAATCCTTCACAGTGCTCCGCGACAATGGCGACAACAGTCACTTCCAGAGATGTTCAAGAAATTGTATTCAAGCTCTCTTCCGATAAAGCCAAAGCTCGCGAAGTAACTTAATCTTTTCAACCTCTTTTAATCGCTGTTCGAAACTAATCATTTGTTGAAATTTATGCGTTTGAGGAAATGTCTTGAATCTGATTTGGATTAAAAAAGAAAAATAGAAACTAAAAGAAAAAGAAAAAGAAGAAAGTTAGTGTGTTTGCTGTTAATGTTGTGCATGAGATGATGAGCTTAGTGTTTTGATCAATATTAAGTTGGCTGCAGTGATGACAAGCTTATAGTAAATTGAATCGGAGTAAGCAACTTTGATGCTATGGTGTGATCGCGAGAAATCCTTTTATGCTAGTTAGAGTAAGCTAAAAGAGTGATTCTCTAGTTTATTTAGAGTTCAACAGTTCAAGTGAGAAACAATAGAGAGAGACGAACAATTAGAGAAGACAAGTGTTGGATCATTAAATTAAAAATGATATTTATTTATGTTTTGCCTGAGAAAAATGTGGCACTTTGGACCAAAAGACTGATATTCAATGATACACATGTATGTGGTTTGCGATGATTTGATGCTCTTTCTTTGTTCCTGGTTGCTGAAATCAGTGAATTCAGGGATAACTAGCAGCCTGTTTTGCCTGGATAGAAATTATGATACATTTCATTTCTTCATTTTATGATATCATGCCGTGTTTTGAAATTGATTCAGCTACACTGTATTGGCTATTGGATTTCTTTTGGTCGTGCACATTCTGCAAGAATTATTATTTATGTACCTGGATTTATCATCAATGTTGTTGTGTCAAATATTACCAGGAAGGGATCAAGTTGTTAAATACTTGGTTAGAAGGGGAAAGATCATATAACTTCTGCAAATTTATTGGATTGAATACTACAAAACTCAGACCAGATGAAGTTCCCCACTGTAAGTTCATTATTATATGTGAATTAAACTTGTGTTTCGGTGCTATACAATATACATATAATAATGTTCGATGTAAGTTGTATATCTTACTTATGGAATTTTTAACTTTTTAAATTTTCTGTTGGCAGCTGAAACATGGCCCTTTCTCATATCTTTACTTATTCAATGTGCATCATCTGAAATATCATCAAGTAAGCGGAGAAATCCCAAGATAATATATGCAAAGACTCTTAGAGTTGTTGTACAACGAGCTGACGAAGCTAAAAATTCTGGTCAGTTTAGTTCAGTTGTTAACAAGCTTAATCTCCCCCTTCGACTACCTTAGTTACTTGTTTTGTACTGTTTTTCAGGAAAAAGTCTGCCATTGTCATCTGTGGTTAAACCACTTTTTAACCATGTTTGGGAAGTCCTGAGTAATGTTCCAAGCTTCCAGTCAGAGTATGGAATTATCCTTCGACTTCTTTTGGCAGTTGCTGATTATAGTTGTCAGATGAAGAAACGGATTTACTCCAGTAAGTTTCTGTAATTGAGGCATGCATTATCCTCTCATCTTGTCAACATGATCATTTTAATCTTCTATATTCATGGTTTGTTTGATTTTTTGTTTTGTTTTGTTTTTCACTTTTGTGTGTGTGTGTGTGTGTGTGGGGCAAGATTTGGTGTTTCTGTACATTGAGAAGGTTGAAGCAAGCTTGAATGTGAAAGATATCAGTCACTATACTTCCAAGGAGGAGGTCTTCCGCTATATATTGACACTTCATTCTCTTTTGGAAAATCCTCCTGGAGACTATCCTGATAGTATAAGAGAAGACCTTGTTAAGGAGTTTGTTAGGATCTGTTCGTTGATCAGGTACTCTTAAGTTGCTTCCATTTTATTTTAACTTTGTCTCTACTATTATCTTCTGCCATGGTACAATATATCTTGTCTTGGTTTCTTTCTTCAGGGAAGAGGGAAAGATATCACGCAAGCTTGTTGAATGTATTAATACATATTTGTTAAATGATGGTCCAAATTTGGGCTGTCAGTTGTTGGAGATTCATAATGCTATACAGCAGTTCGTGTTTCGCTGTTGGCTGACAACACATGATCGAGTGCTTAAGGTAAGGTATCTTACCATTGTATTTTAATGCAAAATACAGGATTAAACTTATAAATTGTTTTTGATTTTCTTTTTTAACCCAATGTCTGTTACAGGATTCACTTATATTGTATGCAAGGATACAATTAAATTTGATGAGGGATGCTGCTGATAGTTGTTTACTGGTGGAACAGCTTTTGGATGTGGTTTGTAAGGATCTTGATCAGGGTAGCATGTCTTGTACGTCAGTGCCTAGGTGAGTGTTTCTAATTTCTAAATTCTAATGTTCATATCTTATATATATGATGCCGGATTTTTCTGATAAACACCAATGATTGCAATGAACTTTCTGGCAGGGGAGATGGAAATAAAGATGATAAACTTGGAGCTTTGATTAGTTCACAGTGTGGCTTGGTGGAACTTGCGGCAGTTCTATTTTATCGGGTAGTTACTGTAAACTCAGTCATCGCTACCCATACTCTGCAAATTATTTTTTTCTGATACGATTAGTAACATAAGACACCACTGTTTTAGTTATGCTTTCCATTTCTGCCGATTAAGTGTAGTTATCTACATATATAATTTACATATAGTGTTTCTGTATAAATTTTGAGCACATTGCAATTTATGTCAGGTGATTTAGTAAATGTGGTATTTTCTTCTTGCTATAAGAATTTGTATATTTCTGGCTAACCTGATTTGTTCATCAGGCTTGCCTTAATACGTCCAGAGCATCATTTAGCGAAAAACGGGCCAAGAGGGAACCTTCTGCTGGGATTATGAGGGAGGCCCTCATGCAAGGCAAATGGCTATGGTAATATACAGGCCGCGTTGTCGGTTGCACTATGAAACTCATTTTCTTATTTGTCCCCAAGAAAACAAAAAGTGAAAGTCATGATTGTTTGCCTCTATAAATTTATACTTTGGGTATTTATTAACCTGTATATGTTAGTAGAATGTAAAGTGTGATAGAGGTTGTTAGATATGAAATTAGCTATGTGTTTCTACTTAATGACTTAAGTTTTATGACATGGTATTAGGTCTCCATGACTTAAAACTGCGGGTAATTAAGGCGGGTACCCGCGAGTGTGGAGATTTTTGCCATCCCTACATAAAAGGTCCAGAGTTTGATTCAAGTGCTCCCATTCTTTCAAATAAATAATAATAAAAAATAATTTTAGTATAAGTTAAGATGGCTTTGTTCATTGTTCATGCTTTAAAGTCCAAAAGAGCCTCTTGTACTAGGAGATATGTTAAATATAAAACCATTCATGTGTTTCAACTGTAGTTTAGTATTTAGTAGAGACAGTTTCAATACAGAGGTAATTATCACACAATTTTTTCCCCTGCTGGATATATAGATAGAATATAAGAAAGATTCCAAAATGAAAAAGGCATCATCACAGAGAAAGTAAAAATTGATAACTGATGTAGATAGATACACCCATTCATATCCCACTACTTGAATCTCAAGGATTGTTTGGTAATTGATGGAGGATATTTGCTGCACAGGAATGCTGCATTTTGTTATCTCATTCGAAACTACCATAGTTGCATTCGCAAAAATCTTTTTCTCTACTGGTTTGAAGGCATATGGATGAGCTTTGACAGGTAATTTGGGATTCACAGGGTAAACATAGTAATAATTGCTTCAGTTATTTGTTCGAGGTGTAATATTAGGTCCCTTCATATTTGCATTATTCGAATGTGTTTTATGTTTTCCTACTCAAAGGGAATTGCATTGAAATGTTTGGACAGTATTATTCCTGACAGTATTGTCATATCTTTTCCTTATATATTTTTTAAACATACATTGTTCAAGATTGAAGTATGG